>JAKCPI010010461.1:0-43415 GCA_023213315.1 Euborellia annulipes
GATTAATTTATATTTGTTATGTAGGCAGTGGCGTCATTTGGGAGGCAGAGTGTATCCCCCCTCTCAAAGGATCTGATTTTTATAAAATTTTATATTATTCTAAATAAAATATTTCAAAATACATCTACGAGTATAGAAACTGTACAAACTTAAACAATTAAATTAAATATGTTTTGGCCGGGGGGCCTGATAACGGAGAAGAGCAACAGTCACTACAATCGTTGCGGTTAAGTAATGCCAAGCACGGCGAAAGTCGGGATTGGTGACCCCCGGCAATCAGCGTGTGGAACGCCCCCCGGTAGCCATCAATATTATGTATTTTCAATTAAATAAATAAATTTATCACCCCTAAATGGCCTCTGTAGCAGAAAAGGGGTTTAAAAAAAAAATATGTTTTGACCAAAAATGTTTGCCCCCCCTCCCAAGAAAAAGTTGAAATGACGCCACTAGGATTTTGTTCATTGCAAGGCCATAGCCAAAATTATAAATAAAGAGTTAAAGTTTTAAACAGTGTATTTTGTATTAAGGTTGTTCCGACATTAAGGCACTTATAAAGATTAAAAGCTAATTTTTCAATATGTTATTAATCACTATTAAATACGTATAAAATAATTTTTTGAAGTAGATCTTACGAAGGGTTATCGTGTAATTAATTTTAAATAATTGAAATTTAAACATGTAGTCTATGGGGAATATCAACCCACACATATCGAATTATGAAGCTACTCTTGATTTAGATTAAAAAAAAAAAACTTCTATTTTATCAATTAACTTCCATAGAAATCGTTAAAAATCAAATCAAAATTTTCTCACGAAGGCTTTTAAAAATATTTTAACAAGAAAGACAAAAAATTCACCAAAATGTCAGTCGACTATTTTTAAAATAAGTAAGTCACGTGACTCAGACCAGTGTGGCAACATCACATAAAATAAAACGCGTTTCACGCTTTCACTCACAATTTTTTTTTTAATTTTCGATATTTTTTCTCACAAATCGCCCATTGTGTCTAAACTGATTTGCATTACTCATTGTAATATTATAAATAAAATATAACTGAACACTATACAGCAAGATCAACATAAATAGCTGTTAAAAGCGATGTTGCCAGATCTATATTATGCTAAAAAAATACTTGAGTCAAAAGTCATTTATTTAATATTTTTGGTGATTAAAAAAAATCCAATGATAGGTCACGACTAAAATTTATGCATTAAAATTTTTAATTTTATTGAAAAATTCTATTATGACTTAAGCAACCTTGATTAATTTAGGATCGTCCGAACCCGGGGGGGAGGAGGGGGGCCGGCCCCCCCGCTTGTCCAAAATGACAATTCCATTGGAATTATTTTTAACCCCCAATCCACTAATTAATTAATTTTTTATTTAATTAAATAATCTATGTATATATTAATTGCAAACCCCCTCGGCGCTAAGAGGGGGTGGCCCCAAAAGATGTGGCCCATGTCCGAACCCTTCCAAAACTACGGCCCCGGTTCATTATATTTTGTTAATAAATAATTAACTCGATGAATTTGTTGATGTCGGGTACGTTACCGGAATATGATGTTGCAGGTTGCTTCAGGATTCGCTGCACTTCGCCGGCTTCGGATCCACTCTCGGTGTCACTTGCATGATGATGGTGGTGGTGGTGTTGCCACCCGGGGGAGACACAATCGGTGCTCGTTGGATCACTAATTGCGGTGCTCCCCGACGAACGGCTATTGAATGTGTTGGATGAGGAGGTTGTGGTGACGAGGACGATGGAATCGGAGGTAATGGACGATCAGGCGCCTAGAAACACAAAAATAAAACAAATTACAAGCCGCTTTGTATTTATGTATAACAAGACAATTTTAATTTTTTTTTTATTTACAAACATTAGAAAGAATAAATGTTTCCCTATACTTAAATTCTGGTATATAACACAACATTGATTCTGCGGCATGAAATCAGTGGCATCATTTTAAATTTTTCTTGGGGGGAGGCCAACATTTTTTTTTTCTTAAAATTTACTTACAAATAGGTACTCAAATTTAGTCAAAAGATATTTAATTGTATAATTTTGTACAGCCATCGGGGCTTGGTGTAGGGGTTAGCGTGCTAGCCTCGTATAGCAAAAGTCGCGGGTTCGGACCCCAGGCAGTCGGATGATTTTATTTAAGCCAGCGGTTACCAGCCCGTGGTTCGCGGGCTGATTGGAACTGGGCCGCGGAGAAAAAATAAAAATTATATATATTTATATAAAATTATAAAAAATTCCGGAATGACCGAGCTAGAGCTCGCTGGTTTTTTCTTTTTGATAAATTTTTTTTGAAAAAAAAAAAAAAAGTATTATATCTCAGTAAAGTAATAGTACTCGAAGTATCCCTAGGACGAAATCTGGCTTAATTTCATATTGGTACTTAAAATTTCGAATATATCAAAGCGAATTTTTGAAAAAATTAGAAAAACTAAAAAAGTACATCAGTAAAGTACAAATATGCGGGGTTTCCCAAAGACGAAATTAATTGTAATTTGTTTTTTGTACAGTAAATAGGAAATATTTAAAATCTGAAAGAAACCGATAAAGAACATTCTGAGAAAAGTGGAAAAAAACTAAAAACGTACACCGGTAAGGTACTAGTACTCAAAATTTCCCAAAGATGAGACCGAGTGTAATTTGTTTTCTTTACAGGAAGAAGTACAGTATATATTTGAAAGAAATCGTTCATGCCAATTTCAAGAAAATTGTAAAAAAAATCTGGTGTGACTGGCGCACAGCCACAACTTTCTCTTACCTTCGGTAATCGAAAGTTGTGTACTGTGCTTGTCACACCAGATTTTTTGTGTCGACATATATTTAGTTCCCGACAGTACGGAACATTTGAATTCAGATGTAAAATTTATAAGTATGGGAAAATATTTATATTTTGTTACCATGACAACCATTTCTCCTATCTTCCCTATGAAATACAAGAGTAAAGTGGTCTTCAGAAGATTTCAATCGCAAAATGAGAATATACATTTTAAAGAGCATCTAAAAAATAATTGATTTTTGAATTAAAAAAAAAATCGTTGGAGCAAATTTTGAGAAAATCGAAAAAAACTGAAAAAGTACATCAGTAAAGTACTAGTAATCTTTGGCCGATTTTGATTAAAAGCTTATTTTTCCGGTCCCGGGGGTGTTTAAGTTAAATATAGAATTTCAACCTCGTAGCTCAATTCCTTCATGCTTAAAATTGAACACACACACACCCACCCACCCACCCACCCACCCACCCACAGACAGACCATGTCGCGAAAACCACTTTTTTGGATTCAGGGGACCTCAAAACGTGAAGATCCATCAAAATCTCGACATCGAATTTTTGACATGAATCCAATACTTTCTCTCATATATATATATTACATATATACATAGGTAAGAGAAAGTAACAAAAAAAAGTACATCAGTAAAGTATTGGTATTAGTACTCAAAGTTTCCCAAAGACGAGATCAAACGAAATTTGTTTTCTATACCAGAAATAAAAATATTTTTTTTTTTTTTTTATTTAGGTTTGGCCTCTTCGCCATACCCTAAATAAAAATATTTAAAATTTGAAAGAAATCGTTCAAGATAATTTCGAAAAAAATGAAAAAAACTAAAAAAGTACATCAGTAAAGTATTTGAACTCGAATTTTCCCAAAGATGAGACCTAGCACAATTTCATATTATATTTGGACCCTGTTATGCAATGGTGTGTCAAAGACCAAACATCGAGTTTTGAGAAAATTAACATTAAAGTTTTTTGTTTTCATTGGATTATATATAATTTTTTTTGTCAATTGTGCAAGCAACATTAAATATAAATTTTTTTAGGACATATTTCATACAAAATACTATTAATTAAAGCATTTGAAACAATATTCCGTGCTTAACTCAATTTTGAATTTTTGGCCCTTGACACACTAATGCATAACAGGGTCCATTTAAAATTTAAAAAAAAAATTGTTATGTATGTGTGAGTGTGAGCGTGAATGAGAAAAAAGTGTGAGTGTTTAAAAAAAATAAATAAAGTAATTGTCGAAATACGTTTAAAGTGTTAATTTTTTAATAAAAAAAAAAACCTTTGTCTCGGTAATTGTTTAAAATCGGAGGCTTAAAATTTTTTCCTTTTGTTTTGTATAAATCAACGATCACGAATTTCAATGATTTATAAATATTCAAATTGAATTTTAAACAAAAATAGATCACAGGTGATGTTGAATATGTAAAATAATCATAATCTAAGATTAATAATAAAATGATGCTATGACAATCAATGAATAGAATGAAAAGTGAATGAATTGAAGGTTATTTAACCCTTTAAGGAATAAATCTCCTCATCTTACCTAATAAGGCAATTTCTTTTTTCTTTTTTTAGAAAGAATAACACAAAATAATAAATAACACACACTTGGAAAAAAGAACACTGAACACTAAAAGAAATAAAGAGAGAGAAAATCTCACACGTCACTCAATCTCTCTCTCTGGCAATCTTTCACTTGGCGGTTGAGAAGCAACGCCAACGACAATGAGCAATCGTGACGTCATCATTCGTCCCGGCAACATTCAAAAAAAAAACTACTGCAATTGAGTATGTAAAAATATTAAATAAATTTTCTATTTTAAATGAAAAATTTGGGGACACATTTGATGGCGGCATTTGTTCTACCCTCATTGAGATTAAAAAAAAAAATGAAATTAATTAATTGGACCCTGTTATGCATTAGTGTGTCAAGGGCCAAAAATTTAAAAATTGAGTTAGGCACGGAATATTGTTTCAAATGCTATAATTAATAGTATTTTTTATGAAATATGTCCTAAAAAAATTTATATTTAATGTTACTTGCACAAATGACAAAAAAAAATTATATATCAATATTATCCAATGAAAACAAAAAACTTTAATGTTAATTTTCTCAAATCTCGGTAGGTGACGCTTGATTTTCTGGACGATAACTTTTTATCTATTTATATGGACCCTGTTACGCATTAGTGTGTCAAGCGCCAGCTACCGAGTTTTGAGAAAAAGTTTTTTGTTTTCATTGGATTATATATAATTTTTTTTGTCAATTGTGCAAGTAAAAAATAAATATAAATTTTTTTAGGACATATTTCATAAAAAATACTATTAATTATAGCATTTGAAACAATATTCCGTGCTTAACTCAATTTTTAATTTTTTTTGGCGCTTGACACACTAATGCATAACAGGGTCCATATATCCATCAAAATCTCGACATCGAATTTTTGATATGATCGCAATATTTCCTCTATATATATAACACATACCAGTAAATAGATGAAAAGTTATCGTCCAGATAATCAAGTTTTATTCATTAGTCTAATATTTAATTTATTTACTTGAGAGAATTTGTTGTTGTTGTCGTGGTAATGTTGCGGTAGATTAGCATAGACAGCCTCTTTAGTTGGCTTGACACGTGTCGGTGGTTCGCTGCTTAATCCTTTTCTTGTTGGCCAAACGGGATCATTATTTCGACCCCAAGAGACACGTTTATTGCCTCCAGGGCTTCCACTCATTGAAGCACCATCAACTGACGTAATTGAATCCGATTGCGATTGAAGAGAGCCGCGTTTAAAGATAGGCGTTAATGAACTCACAGGACTGGTGTTGTTGTCTTTTTGGCTGAAACAGAGAGAGAGACAGAAGCCATAAATGAATTAATAGGGATTTGTATTTGCTTAGGTGAGCGGATGAATGAAGCCACACCCTCCTTAAATAGCTATCTATTTGAGTTGAATACTCAGCAACGAAAAAATCATAATAATACCAAGTTTGCGAGATATGTTTGTGCTTAGGATTGGGCAAAATTGCACCCCCTGGAGTCGCACTAGGACCTCCACGCATACGCGGCGGGTGGTCTACCAATCTAGATGAAATTTTTATGGTAGGTTCTTTAAACAATAAGGAATTAGAAAAAAATATATCACGAATCTAAGTTAATCCTAAAATATAAAAAGAAATCTTATCGTTAATTTTTTTTAGTTTTGAAAACGCAAACATGGTTTTGCGCTAAAGCCAATATCTCCAAAAGGGAATGAGATATTCAAGAAAGTTTTTTTTCTTAAATAATCGTAGGAGTGGGTAGAAATTGCTGTGATTTTGGCAATAAATAAAAATCAATTTGGTGAGTTTTATTTTCCGTATATTTCGGATGCATTAACAGCGATCCCTCATCAGCGGCTGAAAATTATAAACAATGTGAGTTGAAAAGACACAATGTACAATAATATTAAAAATTTTCTCAAAACACTATTTTATAAAATCATAATCTTACCCAACTCACACTATGAAACCACATAAGGTGTTAACAAATTGTTTTATCGGAGCGATTCGTTGATTTATTGAGCACATACTTGGAAAGTGATTCATTCTCTAATGAAAGATTTTATTCTCTCTAATTACAATTAATATGTTAATATTTTAATTTTATAAAAGTGATTAAACTCAGACAGGTCATTTGCATGCACCGTTGATTAGACACCCCTACAAAACAAAAATAAAGAAAAAGAAAAAAAAAAAAAAAAATTCAATATTAAAATTTAAAAGGAAGAATTAGGGAATTCTTATAGATAATCTCAAATCTTTATTAAAACATTTTAAATCCGGCCAAGTATTTTATTTGACCCTATGCAAATGACCTGTCTGAGTTTAATAACTTTTATAAAATTAAAATATTAACATATTAATTGTAATTAGAGAGAATAAAATCTTTCATTAGAGAATGAATCACTTTCCAAGTATGTGCTCAATAAATCAACGAATCGCTCCGATAAAACAATTTGTTAACACCTTATGTGGTTTCATAGTGTGAGTTGGGTAAGATTATGATTTTATAAAATAGTGTTTTGAGAAAATTTTTAATATTATTGTACATTGTGTCTTTTCAACTCACATTGTTTATAATTTTCAGCCGCTGATGAGGGATCGCTGTTAATGCATCCGAAATATACGGAAAATAAAACTCACCAAATTGATTTTTATTTATTGCCAAAATCACAGCAATTTCTACCCACCCCTACGATTGTTCATTTGGCACACCACAACTTTAATTGTTCTTAAATAATCTACATGAAATGGGCTTTAATTTAGTGAAATTAAAAATTTGTTCCCTCTATTTCTTAAGTCCATTGCAAGTTTCAATATATTGTTTCACACGTTAAGAAGATTTCAATTGCAAACTGAGAATATACATTTTAAAGAGCATCTAAAAAATAATTGATTTATGAATTTTAATCAAAATCGTTTGAGCGAATTTTGAGAAAATTGAAGAAAACTGAAAAAGTACATCAGTAAAGTACTAGTTCTTTTTGGCCGATTTTGTTCAAAAGCTTATTTTGAGTGTCTGGGAGGGTACCTAACTTAAATATAAAATTCCAACCTCCTAGCTCAATTCCTTCATGCTTTCATTTGAACACTGTGTATGGGTGTGCTTAAAATTGAACACAGACACACACAGTGTTCAATTGAATAGTCAACAATTCTGTTGACGGTCAGAAGAAAATATAGATTTTTTATTAATACGAGTCTTTGTACTTGTAGTATATTCTATCCTCATTTCTCTTTTAAAAAAAAATAAAATGCAAATTTTATGGAGGTTTTAAATAACCCCGAAAATTCAAAGGGTGTCCAGAAGGGCAAAATTGACCCCCATAAGAAAAAATTTAATTAAATACAAAAATATTTGGCTCTTTACAGTCAGGAGTTGTTTGAAAGTCATGAATTAATTTCTTATTATTATTTTAGATATTAGACCTTCGGCGAAAGACGAAATCCAAGAGCGGCGTCCTTGGCGATTTCGATAATGGTCGTCTCAATTCAGCTGAACTATGCCGAGCTGGATCGGAGCGAGAGAAGGCAGCAATCGGCGTCGATGGTGGCGGTGGAGAGATAGATCTTGGTCTTGGTGAATAAGAAACATTCGCTGGCTGAGAATAGAGTGGCTGTGGACGAATTAATGAAGCCGTGGAAGAGGATCGTGGCGGAGGAATTGCACCCTCTGAACGCATCTGTAATGGAAAAGAGACGAGTTAAAATAGAGCAATATAAAGAAAAATAAAAAACAAGTCCGTGCCTGGGGTCCCGGGTTCGCTTCCCGTCCCAAAGTGAAAAGATTTCAATTGAATTGGCTATTTGGACCCTGTTATGCATTAGTGTGTCAAGCGCCAAAAAATTAAAAATTGAGTTAAGCACGGAATATTGTTCCAAATGCTATAATTAATAGTATTTTTTATGAAATATGTCCTAAAAAAATTTATATTTAATGTTACCTGCACAATTGACAAGAAAAATTATATATAATCCAATGTAAACAAAAAACTTTAATGTTGATTTTCTCAAAACTCGGTAGCTGGTGCTTGACACACTAATGCGTAACAGGGTCCATTTATCAATTGAAATAAATAGGGGCGGCCCCCGAAGCCGAAAAAGACCTAAAGTAAAAAAAAAAATCTCACGGTCATGTCGGGGGGGGATTTAGTAATAAAAGCTCTAACTAATTTAAACTGATAACCGTTGGCTCTAGTTGAAACATCTTTTTTTTAATCGTTTTAATGAGGAGTCAAAAAAATCCAAGACATAGGCAGCCAAAATTATTTCTTTTATTGTTTCCCTACTAGGTGGACGTTTCGGCCACTGGTCTAGGCCATCTTCAGAGCCGGAGGCGAGATAAATGAAAATTACAATTTCAGCGACATTCAACGAAATTCTTTCGTTGTCCTATGTGTGTCGCTGAAATTGTAATTTTCATTTATTCTCGCCTCCGGCTCTGAAGATGGCCTAGACCAGTGGCCGAAACGTTTGGTTGACGGTGAAATTTGTGGCTTTGAATTTGGGCCCTTTTCTCCCGATGACTAAAATAGCAGTCTGAGTGGATTGAATTAACCGAATGCCGTGCTGGGGTAGGGCATACTGAATAAAACTGAATACATGACCACTCCCGGGGGCACTCTATCTTTATTTGAATTAATAAATATTGAAAGTGGTTTGATTCCTCTGACTGGACATTCAGGACTCGAACCACAAATTGTACAGTGAGGGTCAATATTAAGTCCCACCCATGCGATTTCCACTTGTGATTATTTCATTGTTTTTATAAAGGAAAATGAAAATCTTTATTGGAAACTTTCTAGGTTTGAACCATGAAAGTTTCCATTAAAAAATATATATTTTTTTTTTAAACAATGAAATAATCACATGTAGAAAGCGCATGTCCCTCACTGTACGGTGGCTGCTATTACATTCTAATAAGTTGTTACAGGGTGCATAGTCAACGCGAAAAAGATTTTCACTTTCATTTATCTTATCATAAAATATTTTATTTATTTTAGGCTAGAAACTACAAATGTTTTTTTTTTTAATTCATAATTTTTTTTCTCCGATAACTACTTTGCTTGATTACATCATATAAAACTTATTTTATAAAGTCTTATTTAATATTCTTTAAATATTTTTTTATTATAAACACCCTTCCTCAAACAAATCAACCCTTCAAGTAAAATGACTTTAATTGAAAGGTTAACCCTTTTTTTTTTCAAATTATAATTACCATTATGCGATCATATTGTAAGATGAAAAAGTAAGAAGAGCCCGGTAAATCGTAAACAGCGAATTTTGACATATCACACAAACAAATCACTTTCTTCCTCTTGATTAGATAATTTAATTGAGCCTCGATACGCTTACCTTTGCTATATATCAATCAATATCTCTCCTTTCTTATCTCAATTCAATTTTATAAAGATCTTTATGAAAATATCATTCTATAAAAATTGATTCTATGATTCATTCAAAAGCAAATAACAATTTAGATGTTATATACAGGGTGTTTCACGAGGAAACGGAAAGAATTGGAGGGAGTGTTCTACTAGTGAAAATGATGAAAAAAGTTCACATAAACATGGGTCCGGGAACGCTTCGTTTGAGGGTTACAGCTGGCGAAATATTTCGCCATGACTCCGTGGCAAAGAGAGGAATTAAGCCGTACTGAAATCTAGGAACATAAATTGAGAGGTATTCTTGATGGTTTCTTATGGTCATTAACCTGAAAAAATGAATAAAACTGGTCCCAGAACCGTAGCTCAAGTAGTTTTTGAAAAAACAGATGTAAAACGCAAAAATCAGAGCCAAAACAACACAATTTTTACAATTGGCCTACAATAACTCTGCTATTTTCCCAATAAACAAACAAAATTTTTAAATAAAACTTGTAGAAAATTTAATTCTGAACAAAATGATGTACATAAAGTCAACAACAAAAACAAAATTATAAAATTACTCGCAAACGAAGCGTTTCCGTACTCATGTTTATATGAACTTTTTTCATCATTTTCACTAGTAGAACACTCCCTCCAATTCTTTCCGATTCCTCGTGATACACCCTGTATATATATATTTATCATTTAACAAAGAAATGGCCGTTTAGAGAAGGTTAGTTTCGGACAGAAGGAAAATATTACGGCATCATCCTCAGAACAATTCAGGGCCGGATCTAGGAGGGGGGGGGGGGGGGCAGTGGGTGTGCCCCGGGTGCGTGTGCCCCGGGCGGCAGATATGAGGGGGCGGCAATTAAAGAAAGATTTACTAAAAAAAAGGTAAAATGATATGAATTTTGTATAGAAAATTTTAAGGAGGGGGGCGGCAAATTAAATGTTGCCCCCCTAAAAAATCTCCTAGTTCCGGCCCTGGAACAATTAAAGGTTATTCTACAAAAAGCATCATAAATTTCCATCCAGTATAATTATGTTCGTTAATATCAATATATTGAATGGCAATTTATAGCGTAGCCTGTTTGACGTTTCGGTGCATTTATTATGCTCCCAACTTCAGTCCTCTAATCGGTGATTAAGGAAGTAATAAATGCACCGAAACGTAGATAAAGCAGACTATTATTTCTTGGCTGCCTATACACCCTTCGCTAATTTTTCCTAAGGCCCAAAGTCTATTATTCTATTCTTCATTGAAATGAAGACAAGACGTGTATTAAGATGTTCACCTTTTGTGAATACCAATAGAGAGTCTCCACTTCTTCTCTTGTCAGTTTTCTTGGTGTTATTTTTTTCACTTGTTGCTGAGTAGAAAGATTATTTTCAAGTTGTGCAGCAACTGGACTCAAAACACGTAAATGTCCATTACTATTCGGTGATTTCACTAAAAAAAAAGAAATGAAAAATTAGATCAAATTTAAAAATAAAATAGATTAATAGAAATATATCAGTTACAGTGAAAAATACTAGAATTTGCTGCTAAGCAAATTTGGATGTTAAATAAAATGCGATTGCCTATTTTTGTTTTGACTGAACGCATATATAGAGCATAGAAATAGAACACATGTCTGTTATTGATATTTGCATTTGTTAATAAATGTGCATCTCTTTGACTAAAACGAAATAATTTTGTGATATATCCACTTTTATATTAATATATATATTCATTGCCCGTCAAAAATAGTGCAACATTTTGTTTCTTCTTCAGAAGACCTAATCTAATCTATCTTGATGATACTGTAATTTATTAAACATTTAATATGAAAGATTCTATACATTTCTAAGTAAATTTAACACAAATCCATATCATTTTAATAAATAATTACAATTTAAATAAAACAAAAACAAAAATGTCGATTTTCAATTTGTTGGACAAAATAATCGAACTTTGGCCAAAACTCTTGACACACATGTGATTATTTCATTGTTTTTAAAAAAATATTATATATTTTTTAATGGAAACTTTCATGGTTCAAACCTAGAAAATTTCCAATAAAGATTTTCATTTTTTTTTATAAAAACATTGAAATAATCACAAGTAGAAAAAGCATGGATGGGATTTAACATTGGCGTTCACTGTACACGATTTAGCTGGCAAACAGATTTTATACTTTTAGATAATTCTAAATGTATATGTTCCACTAACGAGTGCAGGGAACAGTCTAGATGAATGCACTCCTCCACCCAAGAGGAGAAACTTTTTGGCATGAGATTTACATAAAACGTTGGATTTATAAAGGTAGGGCAACGAAGAATTTTTTTTTTTACTTTTTAGTGGGAAAAGTTAGATTTCTCTAGTTCCAATCCACGATCCTAAAGGCAATATTTTTCAATGTAATAGATATAAAACTTGAAGGGGAAGTAATCTGTTGTGACTGGTCGCAGAACACACAATTTTTTCTTAATTTCGGTAATTTAAAGGTGCATTCTGTTCTTGTTTAGCAGAATATATATACAAATCAAATTTGTAAGCATTAATTTTTTACACTTTTTATATTAAAAATAAAATTGTATTGCCAAAAAAAATATTTTCTCAAATCTCGGGGGGTAATTAATTACCCCCTTTACCCAACCTCTATTATAAAAAAAAAAAACTCCTTTATTACAAGACGTTTCGGCCATCTTCTGTTGTGTAAGAGTTTTTAAAAAAAATCTGGTGTGACTGGCGCACAGCACACAACTTTCTCTTCCCTTCGGTAATCGAAAGTTGTGTACTGTGCTTGTCACACCAGATTTTTTGTGTCGACATGTATTTAGTTTCCGACAGTATGGTACATTTTCAAGATGTAAAATTTATAAGTATGGCAAAATGTTTATATTTTGTTACCATGGCAACCATTTCTCCTATCTTTTCTATGGAGAACAAGAGTAAAGTGGTCTTCAGAAGATTTCAATCACAAAATGAGAATATACATTTTAAAGAGCAACTAAAAAATAGTTGATATATGAATTTTAAAAAAAATCGTTGGAGCAAATTTAGAGAAAATCGAAAAAAACTGAAAAAGTGCATCAGTAAAGTACTAGTACTCTTTGGTCGATTTTGTTCAAAAGCTTCGTGTCACGTCCCATGGGGGTGTCTGACTTAAATATAAAATTTCAACCTCCTAGCTCTTTTCGTTCTTGAGATATTTTGTTCACAGACACACACACACACAGACAGACACACACAAAGACCATGTCGCAAAAACCACTTTTTTGGATTCAGGGGACCTCAAAACGTGAAGATCCATCAAAATCTCGACATCGAATTTTTGACATGAATCCAATACTTTCTCTCTCTATATATATTACATATATACATAGGTAAGAGAAAGTAAAAATAGAGTTGTTAATTCGTCTTTCCAAAATCCTTTGTAAAAACAAAAAAACAATGCAAATATACACATATGATGCGACTAGTTGACAAGCGAATTTCGAAGGCCTATAGGCCTAAATGGCCCCTACATCCCCTGCACCTTGAAAAACTCATAAATAGGCACCTATGGTTTTTTAACACTATATATTTTAAGTAGTTCTTTGAGAAAATTGTTCTTTTTTAACCTGAGTATTGCCTTCGGGCTTAGTGAAGGGGTTAGTGGGCTAACCTCGTATACCAAAAGTCGCGGGTTCGGATCCCAGGCAGTCCGATTTGGATACCAAATGGCTTAAATAAGAATGCCTGGGCCTCCAATATGTTTATTAATCAATAACGGATATCGTATATGGCCTGAGTTGCCGAAAAGACTGTGTGAATGCAAAAAACAAAAAAACACCTGAGTATTGTTGTTGTAACGGCGGCGCCGATGACCGCCCCGAACGTTGATTCCTCTCCATATTTTGATAAACAGGCGAGTAATCTCGTTGACGTGTCAATTCCAATTGTCTTTCAATCACTAGCGATGTGTCAGGGATTGTAGAACGAGGACGCAAAGCTGGTGGTGGCGTCGGCGTTGGTGGTTGTCCTATAAATGCTGTTTCACGATAAACAGTTGACGCCGATGACGATGGGCGATTATGATGTTGATGTTTCGGTGGCGAGATCTCCGTTGGTATTTGTTGTTGAGTGTTGATTGGTTTCGATTTGGCGAAATTCTCTCGATCGACGTTCGAAATCTACAAAAAAACATCTTAAATTAATTTCAATGGACAAAATATATATGAGTCAGGCAATTTAGCCAATAAAGATAAAAAGAATTCAATAAACTTTGGATTATATTCTTTTAAAAAATTAGGCATTTGTGATTTTTTTTTCTTTATTTAATTGTGCTACTATTCGAATTCAATAAGAGATATGTTAAAATATCAAAAATCATCTTAAAAATGGATTGTAATATTACGTCAATGAAAGAGATCCTAGGAGAAAAACATCTGCGTTATTAGTAAAATTCATCAGCCACAATTAATATTTGGCATTCCAATAAAAACATATCTAATTGCTATTTCAGATGAACCAGACTCCAGAGTTTATAATTTAAAAATTATATTTACCATTATAAAAAAAAAATAATAATAATTTAATATTTCATAACAAATTTGCGAGATGAATTTGTGTTTGAGTGGGCAAAATATTATATTTAGTTTTTCATAGCACCTTTGTTTCAAACTTGGCCACTTGCATTTCATAAGTAAAAAGTAAATAAAATGTATTGGATTAATGCATTGAGATTTATTCACCCAAATAGAAAGAGAGGGAAGATCATGAGTGCAAGTTAGAAAGAGAGTCTCTGTCCATCCATCGTCTAAAAATAAAACCTGATTATGACGTCACCCATTCTCAGAAACAAATAAATCGAGCAAAAAATAAAAATAAAACTATTTTTATTATATTAATAAAAATAAAAAAATAATAAAAACAATACTTTCTCTCTATATATATATATTTCATAGATAGGCATGGAGACTGTGTGAATGTGTGTGGATGATGAAAAAAGTGTGAATGTTTAAAAAAAAAAAAAAGATAGGCATGGGCGTAACTAGGGGGGTGCCGGGGGGACCTGTCCCCTTTCTGGGGGGGCCCAGAAAGCTCCTTGTCCCAAGAAAAATTGAGAAAATATGCGGCTTTCGAGGCCCTCCGGAGGATAACTGGTCCCATGCCCCCCCCCCCCAGCCAAATTCTCTAGTTACGCCCATGGTGGTCTTCAAACAATTTTGAAAGCAAAATGAGAACAGCATCAAAAAAATAATTGATTTTTGAATTTTAAGAGAAAGTAAAAATTAATATGTCAAAATAAATTTGGAAAATCGATTTTTAATCATTTTCAGAACGTTTTGAGACTAAAATTTCATTGTTTTTGCTTGAATATTTTATATACTAAGTTATTCAATCAATATCAAGGCCTAAATGTGTTTATTTAATTAAAAAACAATAAATTAGGATAATTAGAAAATGAAAGAGGCAGTTAAAATTTGAAGATGTAAAAGGCAATTAATAAACCCCCATTTTATGTGGTCGTAGTTAAATAAAAAAATGTCTATAGATTTATAATTGATTGAAAAGACCAGTTTTGCTTTTTTCCACAAATCCAACGAAAAATAAGAGAGATATAGCGATTTTTTAAAAAGCGAATCTGCGCGAGAAGAAAAGCCTAGACGAGAGTGAAGCGAGGCTCCCTGGCTGCACTCTGGGCGCAGATCGAATTAGAAAAAACAAATTGATGCTCTCCCAGCATTTGAAATAATTGCCGAATTGATTGATTTAATCTTTTTATGCTTTAATAAAATTTTATTCGAAACTTTTTTTTAACTATAAGAATAAAAGACTGCATATTTATCTATAAAAAATCCAATCCTTTGAGAAAAAATAAAATTTCAAAATATTTTGTCTTCAATCAAAGAGATGCTTATTTCTCATAAATATATTAAATAATGAAATCCACCCCTTTAGATCCTTTAGTTCAGTGCTTGTTAAACTTTTTGAGTCGCGGCCCCGTTGGGAACCAAATAAATATCTCACGGCCCCCCTATTTCTTTTTTTTTTACATTCTCTTGCCTATGTGTGTTCAATTTTAAGCATGAAGGAATTGAGCTAGGAGGATGAAATTTTATATTTAAGTTAGACACCCCCCTGAGGCGTGGAAATAAGCTTTTAATCACAATCAGCCAAAAAGTACTAGTACTTTACTGATGTAGTTTTTCAGTTTTTTCGATTTTCTCAAAATTCGCTCTAACGATTTTTTTTTTTAAATTAATAAATCAATTATTATTTAGATGCCCTTTTAAAAAGTACATCAGTAATATTTTGTGAAAATTGTTTGAAGTACTCAAATCATTTCATCTAAATTAAATTTTACACTTTGATATTTAACTACCCTACAGTAATATAAGATCGAAATATCGCTTGTGTTCAAATAAATATAACGACCATGTGATAATGAAGAATTGAAAAATTTTACATCTAACTAAATATATAACTATCATTTATTTGACAATATTCTCTGACTGCTTAATTAATTTTTTTTTTCTCGTTCAATTTTTATAATTCTTCCAAATGTCCAAAAAAAAAAAAACATTTAACTTAAAAGCTGTTAAATAATTATTTTTAAAAGAGAGAAAGAATATTTCTTAGAATCGAGGGGGAGGGGCGCCTGGCGACAATCAGAGCAGAGGGGTGGGGGAGTCTGCCGCCCACGACCCTCCCCTCCTTTGGCCAAATCAAGAGCACCAATTAATTTAATATTGGAAATGAATAAAACTTAGATAAATCAACTGTCTATAACTCGGAAACGGCGCATCCAATTCGCATCGGATTTTTTGTAATGAGTTTAGAATTTCCTAGAGAATATTCACATGGAACTAAAATTGAATAATTAAGAATATATTTTTTTCTTTAATCTAACCATCCGTTCAACCAAACAAATGATAGTAAAAAGGATCATAGTTCTATATTCTCTGAAATTTTCCCTTTTATCTGTATATAAAATTTTCAGTTTTTTTTTTTATTTCTCTTTATTAGCAATCTCCGAGCACGGTGAAGCTAGCGGCCAATTTCTGGCGGCCGATTTTTAAATGGCAACGTCGCATTAACAGACGCGCAGGCCATGTTAACTAATGTTAAAATATTATTTATTACAAATTAATTGATATCTCCTTAATTAGTGGATGTATAGGGATGAAAATTAGCATACATACACAGAATTAAATGCTGAATCGAAATATATAATTAAAATTAAGATAAAACCAGTGAATATAAATAAAATTAAGATATAGAAAAAAATAAATAACTCCTAAACTAAAAGAGGTGCCCAAACGAAAAAACTAGGCTAAATAGAGGATTAGAATCTGAATAGAATGATATATATATTAATAGGGTGGCCCCCGTAGGAGGGGGTAAAAAAAATAAAAACTGCTTTTTTTAATCAGATGACTTAAAAAAAAATTAATTACTCCTAAACAAGGCGAGGTGCCCAAACAAAAAAAATTGCATTTGATAGAGAATTAAAAGACGAATCTAATGATATATAGATGAATGGGGTAGTCCCCGTCGGAGGGGGTGAAAAAAAATAAAAACTGCTTTTTTTAATCAGATGACTTTAATTAAATCAATTAATTACTCGGAAACTAGACGAGGTGCCCAAACGAAAAAATTACCATTAATTAGAGAATTTTAAGCTGCATGCACTCATATATAATTATTAAGGGTGGCCCCCGTCGGAGGGGGTGAAAAAAATAAAAACTGCTTTTTTTAATCAGATGACTTTAATTAAATAATTAATTACTCGGAAACTAGACGAGGTGCCCAAACGAAAAAATTACCATTAATTAGAGAATTTTAAGCTGCATCCAATATATATAATATTAAGGGTGGCCCCCGTCGGAGGGGGTGAAAAAAATAAAAACTGCTTTTTTAATCAGATGACTTTAATTAAATCAATTAATTACTCGGAAACTAGACGAGGTGCCCAAACGAAAAAATTACCATTAATTAGAGAATTTTAAGCTGCATGCACTCATATATAATTATTAAGGGTGGCCCCCGTCGGAGGGGGTGAAAAAAAATAAAAACTGCTTTTTTTAATCAGATGACTTTAATTAAATCAATTAATTACTCGGAAACTAGACGAGGTGCCCAAACGAAAAAATTACCATTAATTAGAGAATTTTAAGCTGCATGCACATATATATAATATTAAGGGTGGCCCCCGTCGGAGGGGGTGAAAAAAAATAAAAACTGCTTTTTTTAATCAGATGACTTTAATTAAATCAATTAATTACTCGGAAACTAGACGAGGTGCCCAAACGAAAAAATTACCATTAATTAGAGAATTTTAAGCTGCATGCACTCATATATAATTATTAAGGGTGGCCCCCGTCGGAGGGGGTGAAAAAAAATAAAAACTGCTTTTTTTAATCAGATGACTTTAATTAAATCAATTAATTACTCGGAAACTAGACGAGGTGCCCAAACGAAAAAATTACCATTAATTAGAGAATTTTAAGCTGCATGCACATATATATAATATTAAGGGTGGCCCCCGTCGGAGGGGGTGAAAAAAATTAAAAACTACTTATTTAATTTCTACTTCCAAACTAATCTAAGCCCTAACAGTCCTGGTCGTCCTCCTATACATATTTTCTTCATAAACTTTCTCTAACTTACATTCTTAAAGCATTAATTTATATTCAACGTATAAATTATTTAAAAAAAAAAAAAAATTTTTAAATTCGTTAAATTTTTTCAACGGTTTTTTTTTTTGTCAATGATTCAACAAACTTGTAGCAATAAATTTTATTATGACTATTTCTATTATCACTTAATTTTTTTATCGAATTTTATATTTAAATAAAATTTTATTGCCAAAAAAATATTTTTTTTTTTCATATTTAGGTGTAGGGGCAACCTATCATGGGGGCAACCCCCTTACCTCCTTCCCTTGTATCCGACAGGGCCGGATCTAGGGGAGGGGGGGGCAGTGGGTGCGTGTGCCCCGGGCGGCAGATATCAGGGGGCGGCAATTAAAGAAAGATTTACTAGAAAAAAGGTAAAATGATATGAATTTTGAGAGGACTGCAAATTAAATTTTGCCCCCTTAGAAATCTAGTTGTTCCGGCCTTGATATTAGGTGTAGCTCTCAATTTTATGTAAAAAGAAAAATAACATCATTCAATTCATTTTTGTTCCAAATTTTATTAGATATTATTTTTCAACGATAATTGGCAACAAAGTATTAATTTAAATATTAATACCTTATAATAAAGGAAAAATTAAATATTAATTAATACTTTGTTAATGACTTTCCATAAAATTTTTATTTTTTATTTTATTTGTATTTTTTTAATAAATTAATTTAGCCGGGGGTCTGGCAACGGAGAAGAGCAGCAGTCACCACAATGGTTGTGGTTAAGTGATGCCGAGCACGGCGAAAGTTCGGGATTGGTGACCTCGAGCAATCAGCGTGTGGAACGCCCCCCGATAGCCATCGGTTTTTGTATTTAAAAATCATACGAATAGAGAAATAACCCCTAAATGGCCTCTGTAGACGAAAAGGGTTAAAAAAAAATAAAATAAAAATAAATACATTAATTTAAATAAAAATTGAATTTATTATATTTAAAATACCTATAAATTAATTTTCAAAGACATTTTTGTTATTCGGGGCTTAATTTTTTTTACGCGTAGGGCCTTATAATCTGCCAGTGGCAAAAATAGAAGGTCTATCTACGTTAAGATGTCAATTTGTATTAAATTGTCGTTGACGTCATAATTGTCGGCTAGGATCTTTGGTTCTTAAAGAGAGAGTGCTATAAAATAATAAATATTTCACATGGGTTATAGGTTATAGGGAAAGAATAAAAGCTGTATTTCTTTTTTCAAATATAAATTGGCAAAATCTTTGAAATGACAACGACTTACAACGCATGTGTCTATAGTGTTCGGAGGACGAATGGGCGGATCCAGAGGTGTTTCTCGGGGGGGGGGGGGGATAATCTGGTGTGACTCGTCGCACAGCACACTATTTTTTCATAATTTCCGAAATTTAAAGGCGCATTCTGTACTTGTTTGCCAGAATATAAATACAAATCAAATTTTTAAGTATTAATTTTTAAAATTTTACATTAAAAATAAATTTTTTTTCGAAAAAAAAGTATTTTTTTCAAAAATCGGGGGGGGGGGGGAGTAATTAACCCTATACCCCCCTTGTATCCGCCCTTGTTAGGATGGTATGCACGAAAAAGTTTATCGGCTTGAATATCTCCTCTGTCTTAAGAGATATAATTATGTTGAATATACGGTTAGAAAAAATGATTCTTCAGCTAAAGATTTCTCCGTTTATTTTTTTCCTATCATTTCATTTTACCGCGCTGCGGGAAATTCTAATTTGAAAGTTTAAACCCCTGTGGATTCCGAACGGCTAATCAGATCAGACAAAATGTGATGTCAATTTGTGCGGGAAGAAAACCTCTAATCGAATGAATAAAAAAAATCCTGAGTAATTAACTCTAAAATTGGGTTTTTGCTCGAAAAACCTCATTTTTAAACAAAAGTCCCTTCATGGATAAAAGTTTGACCACACCTGCATGGACGTAACTAGGGGGGTGCCGGGGGGTCTTCCCCCCCCAGAAAGCCCTTGTCCCAAGAAAATACCAGGCCCTCCGGAGGATGGCTGGTCCCATGCCCCCCCCCCCCCCGCCAGCCAAATTCTCTAGTTACGCCCATGGTGGCCTTCAAACAATTTTGAAAGCAAAATGAGAACAGCATCAAAAAAATAATTGATTTTTACTTTCTCGTACCCTATATATGAAATATATAGGAGAGAAAGTATTGAGATCATGTCAAAAATTCGATGTCGAGATTTTGATGGATATACATGTTTTGAGGTCCCCTGAGTCCAAAAAAGTGGGTCCCGCAAATTGGTCTGTGTGTGTGTGTGTGTGTCTGTGTGTGTGGACCCATTTTTTTAGCATGAAGGAATTGAGCTACCGGATTGAAATTTTATATTTAACTTAGGTACCTTTGAAGAATCTCAAAATAAGCTTTTGAACAAAATCGGCCAAAAAGTACTAGTACTTTACTGATGTACTTTTTCAGTTTTTTTTCGATTTTCTCAAAATTCCCTCCAAGGATTTTTTTTAAAATTCATAAATGAACTATTTTTTAGATGCTCTTTAAAATGTATATTCTCATTTTGCCGTTGAAATCTTCTGAAGACCACTTTACTCTTGTTCTTCATAGGAAAGATAGAACTGGTTGCCATGGTAACGGAATTTAAATCTTTTTCTTTTTATTAGATTAAAAATCAATTATTATTTAAATTCCCATTTTTTTTAAATTTATTTGTGTCTTTAATTGTTTCCGGGAAAACATATATCACTCTCTCTCTCTCTCTCTCTCTCTCAGTCATATAACGCCCTATTATAACAGGCTGAAGTGGCTAAAGCTACCAGAGAGAAGGGACCATTTCCTTGGGACCTATATGTTTAACATCCTAATGAACAAAGAACCCAAATACCTGTATGAAAGGTTTATATTCGCTAGAGATAGGTGTCCCCGATCTCTGAGAGCCGACGCTCTCAGTCTGCTCCTTCCCGCACACAGGACTCAGACTTTTGCCAACTCCTTTGAGGTAAAGGCAGTTAAGTTGTGGAACGAAGTCCCTAGTCATATTAAAAGGTCGAGATCCTTGTCTGGGTTTAGGGCAGGACTCTTCAATTATCTCTTTGAGAGGCGATAGGCCATATTTTTCTTTATTTCAATTTCATTTTCCTCCTTATTATTTATTTACTTGTTTATTTATTCATATTTTTAATTTTATTTTGCTATCAATCTTGGGTTTTATAATACACTATTTTATTTTATTATGAATGTAACAACTTTTCTTTTTTTTTTTTATTAAATTTGTAACAACTAATGTAACTCTCGAAAAGAGAGGAGAACATCGCAAACTACTGTACTGTTCAAAGATGCTCTAAGAGTGACAAACTCAGAGCAAATAAATACTTATTTCATTCATTCATTCTCACTTGCAAACATTATCGCCTGTCTCTCCGCCTTCTTCCATAGGCCTAATGTTAATTTCCTATAGGGATTTGTATGTTAATTTCGATTCAAAAGGGGGTCCCCTTTGGAACTTTTTACGCATTTAAAATTTTTTTTTCCAATTCTTATGAAATTTTGTATTTATTTACGATTCTATATTGTGTATAAAATGTCCAAATATGAGATTAAAATTTTGAAAAATAACCATAGTTTATTTCAAGCAGTCAACATTTAAAATGCAAGTTTGAAACTAAGGTGCTATGGGAAACTAAATATATCTCGACACAAAAAATCTGGTGTGACCAGCACGGTGCACAACTTTCTCTTACCGAAGGGTAAGAGAAAGTTGTGTGCTGTGCGCCAGTCACACCAGATTTTTGAATTTTAAGAGAAAGTAAAAATTATTAAGCTTATGTCAAAATAAATTTGGAAAATAGATTTTTAATCATTTTCAGAACGTTTTGAGACTAAAATTTCATTGTTTTTGCTTGAATATTTTATATACTAAGTTATTCAATCAATATCAAGGCCTAAATGTGTTTATTTAATTAAAAAACAATAAATTAGAAAATGAAATAGGCAGTTAAAATTTGAAGATGTAAAAGGCAATTAATAAACCCCCATTTTATGTGATCGTAGTTAAATAAAAAAACGTCTATAGCTTTATAATTGATTGAAAAGACCAGTTTTGCATTTTTTCACAAATCCAACGAAAAATAAGAGAGATATAGCGATTTTTTAAAAAGCGAATCTGCGCGTGAAGAAAAGCCTAGACGAGAGTGAAGCGAGGCTCCCTGGCTGCACTCTGGGCGCCGATCGAATTAGAAAAAACAAATTGATGCTCTCCCATCATTGGAAATAATTGCCAAATTGATTGATTTCATCTTTTTATGCTTTTATAAAATTTTATTCGAAACTTTTTTTTAACTATAAGAATAAAAGACTGCATATTTATCTATAAAAAATACAATCCTTTGAGAAAAAATAAAATTTCAAAATATTTTGTCTTCAATCAAAGAGATGCTTATTTCTCATAAATATATTAAATAATGAAATCCACCCCTTTAGACCCTTTAGTTCAGTGCTTGTTAAAGTTTTTGAGTCGCGGCCCCCGTTGGGAACCAAATAAATATCTCACGGCCCCCCTATTTATTTATTTTTTTACATTCTCTTGTCTAAGTGTGTTCAATTTTAAGCATGAAGGAATTGAGCTAGGAGGGTGAAATTTTATATTTAAGTTAGACACCCCCCTGAGGCGTGGAAATAAGCTTTTAATCACAATCAGCCAAAAAGTACTAGTACTTTACTGATGTAGTTTTTCAGTTTTTTCGATTTTCTCAAAATTGGCTCTAACGATTTTTTTTTTTAAATTAATAAATCAATTATTAATTAGATGCCCTTTTAAAAAGTACATCAGTAATATTTTGTGAAAATTGTTTTAAGTACTCAAATCATTTCATCTAAATTAAATTTTACACTTTGATATTTAACTACCCTACAGTAATATAAGATCGAAATATCGCTTGTGTTCAAATAAATATAACAACCATGTGATAATGAAGAATTGAAAAATTTTACATCTAACTAAATATATAACCATCATTTATATGGCAATATTCTCTGACTGCTTAATTAATTTTTTTTTCTCGTTCAATTTTTATAATTCTTCCAAATGTCCAAAAAAAAAAAAAAACATTTAACTTAAAAGCTGTTAAATTATTATTTTTAAAAAGAGAAATCATTTTTCTTAGAAACGAGGGGAGGGGCGCCTGGCGACAATCAGAGCAGCGGGGTGGGGGAGCCTGCCGCCCACGACCCTCCCCTCCTTTGGCCAAATCAAGAGCACCAATTAATTTAATATTGGAAATGAATAAAACTCTGATAAATCAACGGTCTATAACTCGAAAACGGCGCATCCAATTCGCGTCGGATTTTTTGTAATGAGTTTAGAATTTCCTAGAGAATATTCACATGGAACTAAAATTGATCATCTTTCTATATTCTCTGAAATTTTCCCTTTTATCTGTATATAAAATTTTCAGTTTTTTTTTTTATTTCTCTTTATTAGCAATCTCCGCACTCCCAATTTTTATTAAATAAACAAATATATTATAAATTTTAAATAAATACCTTAGGGATTGTCCACATATTACGTAACGCGTTAGAGGAGGGTGAGGCATGGGCGTAACTAGGGGGTGCCGGGGGGACATGCCCCCCCCAGAAGGCTCGTGGCCCCCCACCCCAGAAAGCTCCCTGCCCCAAGAACAATTGAGAAAATATGGGGCTTTCCAGGACCTCCGGAGAATAGCTGGTTCCATGGCCTTCCCAGCCAAATTCTCTAGTTACGCCCATGTCGATAGGGTAAATATGGTTTTTTGGTCCTTGACACAGCATTGCATAACACGGTCCATATAGGGTAAGAGAAAGTAAAACAACTTTTTTTTTTAATATTAGGAATTGGAATGGTGAATATAAATTTGGTATTAGGTTGAGGTATAATTGGTAGCCAAGGCGAAAAATAAAATAAAAGTCCATTTTTTGATCGACGTTTGGAGTGCCGATTGCACTCTTCATCAGGACAAAAATGAAGTCGACCTCGAAACAGTAAAGAGAATTTTTCAAGAGAATAAAAATTGATAAAAACGTTGCTACACTGTCATGTCAACTAACCTGACAATTTGACATAATTTTTGTCCTGATAAAGAGTGCGATCGGCACTCGAAACGTCGACAAAAAAATGGATTTTTATTTTATTTTTCGCCTTATTTATGCCTCATCCTCATATCATAATATCCAGCCATCAAGAAACAACTAGTTAAAAGTGATATTGTCTGTTGAATAGTATATCTCCTCTACGATAGTGAAGAGAAAATGAACTATGAACTCAAATGACAAATGATGGCAGCGAGATCAAAATCGAAGCGGTTTTTCTCCAGGATGTCTGAATGATTTTTCTTTCCTTGTTAAACACTACTACAATTAATATTTGGCATTCCACTCTTGATATTGTCCCTAAATTGTTTAGAATAAGGTTGTTGTATGCAAAGTGGCTGTTGAATTTAACAAAAAAGCGAATGCAGACCAATCTGGAGAAAAACCTTTTCGAACTTTGAGCTTTTTTAGTATTATTTAAATAATGCCATCATCATTTGGGGAAAATAAACTAACTATCAAGTGAAATGATGTGATAAATGATGACATTATTTAAATAAAGCGAAAACGTCACAAACATTAGAGTTTTCAAAATCGCAAACGTTTCTCTCCAGATTGCCTGCATTCTCTTTCGCTTCATATTTTAACTACTGACCTGAGCAAAAAAAAAAAAAAAAAATTTCAATAATGCAAAAAGAACATATTACAAAACATTCTAAGAAATCTATTCTTTAGAGAGTGTTGTTTGGAAGGATTGGCCGTGTCTTTTAGACAAGACAACGTTACTAGGGAGCACCGCGTAGAGGTTCCTTCCATGCCCCCCAAAAAAATTATCCCTCTCTTCTTTTAAAGCCCTCCGATTCATTGAGTAAATGGCCTTTATTTTACTCTACAGCTATTCTCGAAGCTGTACTTGTTTCAATTTTTATTTTTTTTTTTTTCAAAAAAACATTCACATTTTTTCTCATTCCACAGTCTTTTCGACAACTTTGCTTATTTAAGTCTTTTAACGATACTCGTATGTTTAAATATATCTTTTGGGGGTCCAGGCATTTCTATTTAAACCATTTGGTATCCAAATGCCTTAAATAAAATCATCGGACTGCCTGGGGTCCGAACCCGCTACTTTTGGTATACGAGGTTGACACGCTAACCCCTACACCAAGCCCCGAGGGCTTGTTTCAATTTTATCACCGGGAATAAATTGCAAAATGTGAGTGGAAAAAGAGTATAAATAATCTATAAATACTCCTTTCTGAACAGTATTTGTCGAAATTTTCAATTTTCTGAGATTTCATCAATTTATAGATTAAAAATTTTTTTAAAAATTATTCATACTCTTATTTTAATTTTTTATGTTAATCCACAGAGTATATATATTTATATTCTCTGGTTAAAAAAAAACTTTTTTTAATAACACATGCTGAAAAGATTTTTTTCTATTTTTAATTAAAATAAGAGTATGAATAATTCAAAAAAAAATTTAAATGGTTTTTATAAGTTAATAAATTTTTAATTATTAAAAAATTTAATATTTTTTTGAACACTTCATTGAGATTTAGAATTCATGTTTGAAATGTCACATCTTCATTCTATTAACTATGGCCTCTGACTGAATGCCGCCTCTATCTATTAAATAAATGTCAATTTTCTATAATTTTTTATCTATTTTTTAATGTCATCAAATCATAATGAAATTTATTGTTCTCATATTATATTCCAATTAATATTTGGTGTTTAAATATATTAGTTTTCGATCATTCAATGACATGCAGGTATGTTGTTTTTTCTAATATCAATTTATTTCACATTCAATTCTAATATTAATTCATATTAATTAGATCAAAATAACATGTGTATTAATGTAATTGCTTAATTCCTTAATTATTGTTGTATTTTCTGGGATTAGAATTGAACTCATGTCAGGTCCTTTTCAGGTAGTTGCTCAGTATTTATTTATTATCAATTATCAATTCCATATAGTTTCTAAGCCATGCAATTTGCATATGTGTTCCTGCCCTTAATTTAAATAAATTTTCCCTTTCTGTTTCAATTTTTACTTTTTATAATTAATAATCTAACGTGTTTTAAACCCATCTATCTATAAATGTGAGTAAATATGTTTGTGATTTGAAACATATCAGGTCAAATTTTTCTTATGATTTCTATTTTTTTTTTTTTCTTTTGTTCATTGAATTTGACATATATATATACACAGTATTGACATTTATATTAGGGAAGTTTCTAAATTGAATGAGTTAACAGTCTGAATTTATTTTTATTCTAGACATAATTCTTTCCCAACTAGTCCCTTCAATGATTTTAATTTATTTAGGCTAAAAATATAAAATTATTTGACACTTTGATTTAATATTTATTTCTATTATTCATGACTAATGGTAAAATTTATATGAAAAATTATCTATTAATTGAAAACTGACTTTACAATTTATCAAATATAATTTCCTTTATGCAATTTGTGTCATTTTTTTTTAACTTGGCGATGATGTTCGATATTTAACTGTAAATATAGAACTTCCAAGAAATATTTTATTTAGATAAGATCTAATTATTGCATGGCTTAGGATTCAATTTATAGATCATAAATTATGCTAAAAGCTTTTGATAATATTATTATGCTTGTTTTATATTTTATCAACCAAGAGAGCAAAGGTCTAACTCAATTTTTCTTAATATACTGTATAGGCCTATATACACGAGGAAACTGTCTACTACTCATGGGACTGTCCTTCACTCTTTTAATTCCTTGCTGGCTTTTTGTTTTTACTAACTAAGTCCTACTGATTGATGTTGCAATTTTAGATCCGAAATTCGCATCTTTTCTCCATAAACATTCATTATTAATTCAATGTATGCATATTGTTTTTCTAAACCAGTGGCGAATCCTAAGGGGCGCACTTTTACCGGGAAGGAGGGAGGGGGTTGGGCGATATAACACCCATACTCATATTTAGTGCTATATATATATATATATATATTGAAAGAAAGTTTTTTCTAATTCTCTTTCTTCTTTCTTTCTAGTTTCTTCAAATAGGAACTTGTCTACTCTGGGATCTAAGCAAAACTTCCCTTTGGTATTGGCAGAGAGGTCTAGACGTGGCAAGAGGCAGGCATCGTTTCGGGCCAGGATCTCTACAATTTCTGCATTTTGGTAAATAAATTTATGATTTGTTTGATTTGTTATTAAGAGGTGAAATATACACATAGATAGTTTAAAAAAATATATACGAGAAATTCGTTTTATTGCATAATAAATGCATCGGTGTTTGTGAACACAGAAAGAAAGGAAATTACTATTCATTAAAGATTTTAATTTTTCTTCTTTGTAGACGTTTTGGTGATTGACTATTAACTTTTTTTCATATCAATGAGTGATTTGAAATATCGGCACAAATCCATATTTTGAATTATATATATATATTAGGGTCCGACCGAAACAAGATTTTCAACCGAAACCGAATATTCGGTCGGTTCCTAAATATATATATATATATAGATTATAAAGTTGCTTGGGCCTCTAGATATATTTCATTTTAATATTACAAGCCAAGGCCTCTGTAGTTTCGGTCAGTTCAGTATCATCTTAAAGGCCAAGTAATTGCCATCAAACTCATTTCTGGCCCGGCTTGTGATATTAAATTGAAATAAAGCTGTATTTTAGATTAAAATCTCCTTTAAATTTTAAACTTTAGTTGAAAACACTTTAATTTAATTCTCACTCTACAACATATTCATTTTAATAAAAATTTATTATTTTAATTTCAAGTTTTTCTCTCCTTTCAAGTGACTCTTACATATCTCAATTTCAATTGTAATAAGAGATATTCTAATAAATGTTTTCTTTTTTTTCAGGTGCGAGTGTGTGTCCCCGGCCTACAAATAGTGTTTATGTGTTAGTGTTTGTGCGTCAGTGTCGTGGTGAAGCAGTGCAAGGATGTCTGGATGGGGCTTCGTCGAAATGTGCAGAAAAGTAAATATTTTTTAACATTTAAACAAAAACACTCAGGGCTTTTCAGAAAAAATAGACCCGAGTAGAAAGTAGAGAAAATAGCATCGAATTTTTTCTACTTATCCTATTTTTTAATTTAAATTTCTTTTTGCATTCCATTTCCTAAACTTGGCAAATTGAAGCCCCAAATATTGAGAGGCAATTCGTCTTCCCTCTTCTGATAGCCCCTGCTATCACAAATGCATAAAATATCATAAAAAATATAAAATTCTTTTTTTCTAATTTTTTTGTTTTTTACAGATCTCGAGATCTTCGAGGACCAACGGAACGCAGTTAAAGTAAGTTTCAGCATGGTGTAAAGAATATTAAAGGGGTTTAGGATTCAGATTCGCTAAAATTCATTTTCACGCCTTTCACTGTAGTTTAGGCAATTAAATATAGAGGGCGGTGGGTGCACCATGCCAACGAGAGGGATTTTGTTTTATTTTAGAACCTGCAGCTCCTCCTCGTGAAACTATTAGTGGAGAAATCAACGAGAATTTCTTTCATTCTAGGTTGGATATTCGTTGTTGTTGTTAACTTCAGGTGTTCCTTCTCTAATCATTAGTTCGGTCGTTTTTTGTTAGGAACCCTTGATTTGTTTTTTATTTAGGTAGGATTCTAATTAAAGATTTTCTCGTTGATTCCTTCCTTGAAAGATTCATAAGGAGATGCGGTCAGATCTGAATGAAAGATCAAAGCCCAGGTTCTCAAGTGTCTTTGTTGTGTTTTTGCGAAAGACGTCTTTTGTTGACGCATTCGGGAGTCGTATATGTTTTTGTACCTTTGAGGTGGCTGTATGGGTTTAAATGAGTCAGGGAAGGTTTGCAGTTTTTCCAGGAATAGCCTGGTGGGTTCAAATTGCAATCCTTTTGAGGCTAGGGACTCGAGGGCTCCACTGAACTGATGGTGGAGACGGGGTCATAATTAAACGTATTGTTCGTATTTTGTGATTGTAGATTAGGTAGGATCTCTTACCCGTAATCCAAAAAACTAAGTCCACTCTCACTGATACGAATTCTTCAGACTCGCTCTCGGTTTACAGAAAATATTTCTTCTACTGTATTAAATTTATTTTTCCCTAAGCATTCAATGCAAATTTATTATTCAAAAGCTTCTTGATATTTTGTTTTTTATTATTTTTCTTTACTACCAACTTTTTTGTAGTGAATTTTTGGTGTTTACTTTTCATCATTGAATATTTGTGTGAAAGAAGAGGAAAAATCTCGCAAATAAAAGGTAAATTTTAATAAATATACCTAATTTAAAGTTCACCAAATAACCCATTAGAGTCAATACTCATTCAATGTTTTCATTTTTCAGCACGATCAAGTCATTTTCATAAATAAATAATAATATTTATCAATCAAGAAACAAAGAAAAGAAACACGAGAGATGTGCCTAGTTACATCAGACTTGATGATAAAGCCAGCAATGGAGAACATTTGACTTTGACTTGAGAGCTCATCGATTCTAATATTTTCATTTGCTTTTTACTTACTCTTTCCTATGTATATCTGTAATATATATATAGAAAGAAAGTATTGGATTCATGTCAAAAATTCGATGTCGAGATTTTGATGGATATACACGTTTTGAGGTCCCCTCAATCCAAAAAAGTCCTTTTCGCGACATGGTCTGTCTGTGTTCAATTTAAAGCATGAAGGAATTGAGCTATAAGGCTGAAATGTTATATATAAGTTAAACACCCCCCTGGAGCGTGAAAATAAGCTTTTAATCAAAATGGACCAGAGTACTAATACTTTACTGATGTACTTTTTCAGTTTTTTCGATTTTCTCAAAATTTGCTTCAACGATTTTGATAAAAATTCATAAATCAATTATTTTTTAGATGCTCTTTCAAATGTATATTCTAATTTTGGCATTGAAATCTTATGAAGTCCACTTTACTCTTGTACTTTTTCCCCGTTAATAAATTTTACATCTTGAATTACCGACCGTACTCTCAAATACCAAATATATCTCGACACAAGGGGGGGGGGGGGGGGGGGGGGGGGGAAAATCTGGTGTGACAAGCACAGAACACAACTTTCGATTACCGAAGGTAAGAGAAAGTTATATGCTGTGCAACCATCACACCAGATTTTTTGTGTCGAGATATATTTGGTATCTTTAAAAGCTGAAAGTCAAAATTTTAATTTATGCTCTTATTCTGTAATGGGATGTTTATCCTGGTCGTCATTAGAGGCGCAATTGCTGAAATGTAATTTTTTTTATATATTAATATAATTACATTTAAATAATTTCAATTGAATTTTTATTAATTAATTTTTCAGATAGATGATCTTCTAAAATAAATGAAAATTGACAATTCGATCATCGAGCCAAGAAAGGAGGAATCTTTATACTCTTTTTTTCATACATTTTGCAATTTATACCCGGAGATAAAATTGAAACAAATTCAGCGTCGAGAATTCTTATGTGGTGTTGCTCAAGGTGATTTATTTAGAATAAAAGAGCAGGATTTCATCCAAGCAAAAGTTCTGACATTATTTGGATTCAAGAATTGAAATCGAGCCTTTTGTGTCTGTGACTGGAGTGTGAGTTTCGAGCCCGATGAGGAGATTTCTGCAATACGAATGAGTTAAATTCTTCTTTAGCTTATCCCCCTTCGCCATTTGCATCCTCATTCAACACACTTATTTATAAATCTTTTGGACATCAGTCACTAATATTAAAATACTGGTAGATCGAAGAATGTCCTAGAATTTGTTTCTTTTTATTTTACACCACTTTGAAGATACAGTGAACAATATTTTTTTTTTAGCTTATAGTAACGTTGTCTTGTCTAAAAGACACGGCCAATCCTTGTAAACAAGACTCTCTAAAGAATACATTTCTTAGAATGTTTTGTAAAATGTTTTTATATGTATTATTTTGTATTATTGAAATGTTTTGTTTTTGGCTCAGGCCACTAGTTAAAATAGAAAATGCAGGCAATATGGAGAAAAATTCTTTTTCGTTTTTCAACAGCCACTTTGCAATTAATACTTTGCATACAACTTCCTTATTATAAACAATATCAAGAGTTAATGATGTGGAACGCCAAATATAATTTGTAGTAGTGTTTAACAAGGAAAGAAAAATCATTCAGGCATCCAGAAGCCAAAAATCTCTTCGATTTTGATCTCGCTGCATATATAAGAAAGAAAAATTAATTTTTCTTTTTCTTTTCATATTTTAAACTCATTTACACTTTGTTTTCATCATTTTATTAATTATAAAATTTCGCCACCAACAAAGCACAAATGATTAGAGTGAGGTCATAAACCCCGACCTTAATCACCTCTCTGGTTCATTACCATATGAATTGGAAACTAATAACAAACACTTAATTAAAAGTGCTTTGGCTTTTAAATGATGGAGATAAGAAGATCTCTAAATGACACACAATCAACCATTAGTGGTAAATTTCGTTGAGTCAGGGTCAAAAAAATTCAAGACTTAGAAATCAAATCTATTTTATTAGTAGCCAGGGTGACATATCGGCCTTCTTCTGAGTTGAATAATTTTATAAATAACGTTTTTTTACATCAAAATATGTAGCTATGATGATGGATAAAGGATCTGAAATGTCAGCCGGGTTCGCTTACCAATAAAAGAGATTTGATTGTTAAGGAATGTGATTTCACTTAAATGAAATAAAGAAATGATTATTTTACATTCAGAATCTTTTTATTTAATTAAATCATAGATCTCAAGTCAGACCAAAAGGTTTCGGATTTTACACTGTTATTGAGTAAGATGCAAAAATCATTTAGACCTTATAGTCCGGTCAAAATAGACATTTCAAATTACAATAATTCCCACAGAGCACAAAAACACAATTGAATGAATTAAAAAAAGTGAATAAAATCATGATTTTAATATTTGAGAAAATTCCTTCAGTAGCTTTGTTTCTGGCTCCTTTTAGATGGAGATTAAGTGCTTAATAATTTTAATTTTTTTTATTCAGAGCCTTTTATTTTTTATTCTGTTGATGAGATGAGCATCTACACCGTTTCGGCCTTCATCAATAAAAATATAAATCAATATAAATGTACTCATCAAATATTTAATAAAGTTAGAGCTCTGATGAAGGCTTCGTCCCGAAACGGCGTAGATTCGCAAATGAATAAAAAATAAAACGCTTTGAATAAAAAAATTTAAAATTAATAAATTTTTTATTATCTACCTATTTCCATCTAAAAGGAGCCAGGAAGTAAGCTACTGAAGGAATTTTCTCAAATGTAAAAAAACCTGGCACAACATTAATTGATTAAATAAATAATTTATATATACTGCGGGTCAAAAATAGTGCAACACTCTGTTTCTTCTTAAGAAAACCTATTCTAATCTATCCTAATGATACTGTAATTTATTAAACATTTAATATGAAATAACTAACTTATACATTTCTAATTTTAACACAAATCTAATTCATTTTAATAAATAATTACAATTTAAATAAAACAAACGCCAAATTTCTAATATTTAAAATAATCTTTCCATTTCAGTTTTTCTCTGTCTATTTTATTGGAAAATTCTTATAAAAAACAAAATTTTGAATTAATATCCAACTAAACATATCGAGATTATGGAGATTTGTTCCACAAATTGAAAATCCACATTTTGTTTTATTTAAATTGTATTAAATTAAGTAAAATTATTTAGTATATGTGAGGTTTCACTAAGTTACTTAGTGAAACCTCACATATACTAAATAATTTTACTTATAAATATGTTTCACGGAAAACCTACACCACTTTCCCTCCAAACTATTGTATTAAAATGATATGGATTTGTGTTAAATTTACTTAGAAATGTACAGAATATTACATATTAAATGTTTAATAAATTCACAGTATCATAAAGATATTTTAGAATAGGTCTTCTTAAGAAGATGCAAAAATGTTCCACTATTTTTGACACGCAGTGCATTTTATTGGACTAAAAAACGATATGATTATGATCATTCATCCAATAAAAAGATCCATCTTTTATAATCACATACTTTAGAAAAACACATGGTCTTGTCACTCACTCTCCGTGATAAAAAAGAGAGTATCAAAACCACCCAAAATCAAGATCGTTCAAGGAATCATAAATAAAAGCCAAAGAAAATGAGGTAAATAGTCCTAGAATCGTCTTGGGCGCCAGGACTGCTTCGGGAGTACCTTCGGTTGTGGTTTGTAGTCAATATTAGTCGGTGGTCGAGGGATAGCAACAGGTATTCCTCGTTTGGCAGGCGCTGCTGGCGTCGAGGTGACTGCTGGTGCCGCTTTCAGGTGGGCCACGATCTCGGCGTAAGCGTCTCGTTCTGATTTCGTTGGACTGGGCTCCGGTGTCGGCGAGTCACGTGGCGGCGGCGCTGTTGACGGCGGAGGTGGAATTGTCACGTGTGGCTGTGGCGGACGCGCCGGCTTCTTCCAAATTGAATCCTCTTTATCACGTTTCTGCGGGAATCGAACCCGTGGATGCACCTTTGAAATCTGGAAAAAAAAACATAGTTAATTAATAAACAGAAATAAAATTAATTATAGTTAAGTTTCAAAATGACATATGGCGCAGCTAGTAGAGAAATTTATTTAAAAATATTAAATTAAATTAGTTCTAATTCAAAAATGCCTAAAATTCAATCTTAAAATTAAATATACAAATTAAACACTAGGTTATTTGTTTCAAAGATTTTATTAATTAAAAAATTAACACTTGATACGTATTTCGACAATTCCTTGTCATCATCAGAAGTGATTACATTCTAATACATAAGACAAACTTTTTGCAACAAATTTGCGCATAAAAATTGGGGTTAAAACCATTTTGGACGGTTTTAACCATTTTTGGGCCATTGAAATCTTTGAGATGTATTAGAATGTAATCACTTCTGATGATGACAAGGAATAGTCGAAATACGTATCAAGTGTTAATTTTTAATTAATAAAACCTTTGAAACAAATAACCTAGTGTTTAATTTGTATATTTAATTTTAAATGTTTCAACTAGAACCAACGGTCGAAAGTTTAAATCTTATTTAAATTCAATCTGCTTCAGAGTATATTTCACTAGATAAAAATTTTAAATTTTATACAAACAGTCTATCGAAATATTTAAATAATTCTAAATTCCAAAATAAATATAGGGACCTAATTATTTTTTTAATAATTAAAGAAAAAGAATAATTAATTATAAATAATTCAAACATCAAGAATACAGAATTAATTGGCAGAGATTTAAAGAGATGTAGAATATATACATCTAGATATATATAAACATAAAAAAAAGGGTTAACAAATATTCCCTCTGGCTTTAAATTGTTCAAGAATGAATAAAAATTCCTTAAATTGAAATAAGATTACGTGATTTTTCTTTTCATAGCTATAATAAACAAAAAGTTAAATTATAAACTTGACTTTCATTAATAACCTTGAGAAAGGGAATGAATGATTCATTTGTCTCTCTCTCTCTCTTAATAGATGAAATGTATGTAAATCACATGTCAATTTAAATTAATAGAAATGACAATCAAGACAATATGTTCGACGATGATATCGTAAATAATGTTTAAACTCTATATGGGCGTTAAAAAAATAAATAAATAAGCAGAAAGTATTTTTCTTATTGCAGGTATACGGCAAGATGGAATAAAGATAAACTTTAATTTTATGACGGAAATTGTTATTGTTTGACGATTAGTCGGCGTTCATGTTTCTGGTTTCGGCGTCACTGAACCATCATCGGGTCTGCTATTAAAAACATAGACATGTCAACTGAGATTGACGTTGAGGAACAATAGTAGAGCCGGGGTGGCATGGCAACGGGGAGTAGAGCAACAGTTCCCACAATCGTTGGTGTTAAGCAATGACAAGCGCGGCGAAACCTCGGTTTGGTCACCCCGAGAAATCTGCTTGTGAAAGCTCCCCCGGTAGCCAAGGTCAAATGGTTTTCACCAGCGGGAAAAAAATGGAAATTTGACAAAAAAACATTTTTGCAGAAAGGAAAAAAAATTTGTTTTACTAAAAAAAAACCCGGAGGGAATTTTTGGAAATTTTACTAGAGAAAAAAAGGTATCGATTATTTTTCTTCATAATCGATTTTATTTTTTCATAATCGATTATTTTTTCGTCTGTCCGGGCCCAATAATCGATTAATCGGAATAATAGACTATTTTTCATAATCGAACACCCTTACTATCTATTAATACATAACATTAATCAGATTATAGAAAAATCGAAAGAATATCAAATAGACATATAACAGGTATATATGTTATATCTCGCTTTGATAGATTATGAAAAGACATTTGACTCGATATTCCAAGAGTTTATATTTGATGTTAAAATAGGCCTATACAGTATAATTAATCAGAGGCGTACCGAGGCAGTTGGGGGCCTGGGGCGGCACTAGAAGAGGGGGCCTTATATTGAATTTTTGTTTGGGGCCCCCCCGGTGCTCTTCTTTAAATATCCCTCTCCATATACAAAAATATTTTTAAAATACCGTATATCCCTGAACCCCAAGGGGTCAGAGCCTCAGAGAGAAATTTTCATTAAATCTTTTTTTTTATAAATATATGGGGGCCTATGCCGGCTCGGGGCCTGGGGCGGACCGCCCCCTCTCGGTACGCCACTGTAATTAATATAATTAATATGTTCAAACTCCTCTCTGGTCGCAGCAGACGACAGTTTTACAATTTAATTAAAATTTTCCTATCGCCATGAACCTTCTCATAACATATTATTGTAAAAATATGATATTTATACTAATGTTCCTCACAAGGGCGAATACAAGGGGGGGGGGTAAAGGGAGTAATTACCCCTCCCCCGAGATTTGAAAAAAATTTATTTTGAATGTAAAATTTTAAAAATTAATACTTAAAAATTTGATTTGTATTTATATTTTGGCAAACAAGTAGAGAATGCACCTTAAAATTACCGAAATTAAGAAAAAATTGTGTGCTGTGCGACCAGTCACGCCAGATACCCCCCCCCCCCCGAAAAACACCTCTGGATCCGCTCTTGGTTCCTCAATGTCAACAAAAGATTTTTTTGAAATATATGTTTCCAGTGATTTTTACGATCCATTTTTTTTTTGCATTTCTTGCCTGTCATCTACAGAACTTCGTATCTTTTTTTAATTACATTTTTTTTTATTACGTTGGCCTCATTTCATTTTTATTATTATTATAAAATTCCAATAGTTTGAAAAGTTTATTAAATTGGGTCATGGGTAGAGAGGGAGATTGTAGATAATTACTAGATGCAAATGATCTCTTTTTTTTTTTAATTTCTACCTGAATAACCTTCTTGGTCTTCTTCTTCTCCTCTTCTTCTGTTAATTTCTGTAAGAGTCGCGTCGTCCAGGAGACTCTCACGGGGGCGGCACTCGACGATGAAGGGGAGGAGGCGGTGGTCGGCGCCGTCGACGACGCCGGCAACGTAGCAGCTTTACGTTCATACTGTGCTTTCTTCTTATTACTACTGCTATTCTCCAGGCCGACAACGAGGGTAGTGACAAAACGTTTCGGTTCCTCTCGGGTTACATCCTCCTCATTAACGAGATGGATGTTTGCCGAGGCGTCCTGTGACGAATTCGTTTTGGCCAATTAGATGAGTGAAGGTTGCTTATCTTCCCACCACTGACACCACCTGAAATAAAACAAACACTTGGGGGTTAGAGTATTTATAGAACCGAGTGTTTGTGTTATGTTTATGGCTATAAAAAGAAGTGCATTTTCCAAATATAATCTTTTTCTTTTTAAAGAAGAAGATGCTCCTGGACCGTAGACGAGTTCTTATCTCTTGTGCTAAAGGTCAGGGATTGGCTGGCATCTCGGGACCAACATTCATTTCTATTTTATTATTTGAAATTTGAAATTCTTATTGGGATCCCCGTTTATTTACACGAGGTGGCTTCGAGCACGAAGACACACACCTCAAACCCAACTGGCCGTAGCCATCTACTAGGGCTGGACGGTAATGGATTTTCAGTTTTTACCTGGGACCTACACGAGCTTTTAATGAAAATCGCAAAAATACTAGTACTTTACCGATGTACTTTTTCGTTTTTTGATTTTCTCTCCCCCAAGGTTTTTCTCGAAAGTCAGTAAACATTTTTTACCGCCCGCGGAACCAACAGTTTGCCGTTCCGCGGAAGACCACTTTACTCTTTTTTTGCGGAACCAGAAATGTTTCCCCGGGTGACGCCAATTTTTGCCGAAATCTTTTTTTTTTTTGCAGGAATCAATTATTATTTTTCCCATTTATTTTTATTTTATTTCTGTCTTTGATTGTTTCGGCCGGAAAAATATTTTATCCTTTTTACTTTCTCTTACCTATGTATATATGTAATATATATATAGAGAGAAAGTATTGGATTCATGTCAAAAATTCGATGTCGAGATTTTGATGGATCTTCACGTTTTGAGGTCCCCTGAATCCAAAAAGTGGTTTTCGCGACATGGTCTGTCTGTCTGTGTGTCGTGTGTGTGTGTGTGTGTGTGTGTGTTCAATTTTAAGCATGAAGGAATTGAGCTAGGAGGTTGAAATTTTATATTTAAGTTAAACACCCCCCGGGACCGGAAAAATAAGCTTTTAATCAAAATCGGCCAACGAGTACTAGTACTTTACTGATGTACTTTTTCAGTTTTTTTCGATTTTCTCAAAATTTGCTCCAACGATTTTTTTTAAAATTCAAAAATCAATTATTTTTTAGATGCTCTTTAAAATGTATATTCTTATTTTGTGATTGAAATCTTCTGAAGACCACTTTACTCTTGTATTTCATAGGGAAGATAGGAGAAATGGTTGCCATGGTAACAAAATATAAATATTTTCCCATACTTATAAATTTTACATCTGAATTCATATGTTCCGTACTGTCGGGAACTAAATATATGTAGACACAAAAAATCTGGTGTGACAAGCACAGTACACAACTTTCGATTACCGAAGGTAAGAGAAAGTTGTGTGCTGTGCGCCAGTCACACCAGATTTTTTTTTTAGAAATAGCCCAAGGGTTCAAAAAAGATTTCAAATTTGTCCTTTGATATCAAATCTCTTCTCCTTTTGAAGTTGACACTCACGGCCAATTAAATAAATCTTTTCATTATTTATTTATTTATATGGGAAATAAAAATTCTTTTGAAAAAACTCTTGTGTGTCTGTCTCCCCCCCACCTTTTTCTTCTCTTTGCTTTTGTAAAGTGTTGTTTTGTTTTGTTTTTTCACACTTTTTTTGTGTAGACGTTTTTTGTTTGTTTGTGTAGTGGGGATTTTTTTTTTTATGTTATATAATTTATAATTGTGGGAAAACATTTTTATTTTGTAACCACATCGAAATCTTTTTTTTTTTTTTTTTTAAGCACAAGAATAAAGTGTTTTTAAAACTTTTGAGGTAAAAAGAAAATATACAATTTAAATAGCATATAAAATAAAAAAAATTTTTTTTTTTATTTATTAATCTAAATCGTAAGAATAAATTTAAAAAAAATAAAAAAAAAAAAAAAAAATAACATAAAAATACTACTTCTCTCCTTTGGTTATTATTTAATTCTTTTTTTTTCCGGTCCCCGCCTTCTTACATAAATAAATAATTTCTACTTCCTCTCTTTTTCTTTTTTAAAAAAAAACACACACACACACACACACACACACACACACAACCCCTAAAAAATTTTTTTTTTTGGGGCCAAAAGAAGAACATCAAAAACCTTTTTAAAAAAAAATCCCCCCTTTTAAAAATTACAAAAAAAAAAAGTAAAAAAAAAAAAAAAAGGTTAGTTTTGTTGACACGAAAAAACGCAACGCTTTTGTGTGCCGGTATACCTCGGAAATGAAAATAAACAGAAAAAAAATCTGGTGTGACTGACGCACAGCACCCAACTTTCTCTTACCCTTCGACAAGAGCAAGTTGTGCACCGTGCAGGTCACACCAGATTTTTTGGGTCGAGATATATTTAGTTTCCCATTGCACCTTGTGAAACAAATTCATTTGTTTATATTTACATTTTTTGTGATACAAAATTTTCAAAAGCTTTTTTTGTTCTCGCTGCACTCTCCCTCCCCCCTCCTGAACATATTTTCAAGAGATTAATATTAAATTTATCCTGAGGAAATTATTCGTTGATAAGGCGTTACGTGACATTTATACACTTTGATAATAATAGAACATTTCAAGGAATATAGAAATGAAGCCAATCATATGACATGATGATGTCAATTATTATTCATCTATCCAATATAATGGAATATGAAATATGATATTGAAATAAAAAAAAGCCAAAGAGTCATTTCTTTCTTTCTATTCAATCTAGAGAAATTGTATCATAACTTATATAAAAAATAATAATAGAATCTTATTTATTTTGTAGTCAATGGTCGACAAAGTGATGTGTGTTTTTGTCTTTGGTTGCTGACTCACATTTCATAATCGAACACTTGCAAGAACACACTCCCTTTTGTCTAATAAGCGAATCGCAATGGTGTGACTAACTAACAACAAGTGCAACTGGCCCACTTACACGCACATGCTAATCTCTTTCCCAACGATTCTATTTTGAAGGAGAAAAATAAAAAATATTACAATAAATTAACAATTTTAAAAGTTTTGCTTTAGAAATCCTTGTAAAAAAAGTTTTTTTTTTTTTTTTTTTTTAAACATTCACACTTTTTTCTCATTCACACTCACACTCACACACACATTCATACAGTCTTTTCGGCAACTTAGGCCATTTAAGACTTTGACGATAACCGTTGTAATATATATTATCTATTGTGGGTTGAAGCATTTCTATTTAAGCCATCTGGTATCCAAATAGCTTAAATAAAAACATCGGACTGCCTGGGTCCGAACCCGCGACGTTTGGTATAGGAGGGAGGCACGCCACCTACTACGCCACACCCGGGGGCAAGTTTTTTTTTTAATCAGTGCCAAACTTTATCTTGCCCCATGGGGTGGGGCAATACGGGGTCACTATTGCATGATGGGGTATGTGTTACCATGGCACCCATTTCTCCTATCTTTCCTATGAAGCACAAGAGTAAAGTGCGCTTCAAACAATTTTGAGGGCAAAACGAGAATATACATTTGGAAGAGCATCTAAAAAATAATTGATTTTTGAATTTTAATCAAAATCGTTAGAACGAATTTTGAGAAAATCGAAAAAAACTGAAAAAGTACACCAGTAAAGTACTAGTACTCTTTGGCCGATTTTGATTAAAAGCTTATTTTTCCGGTCCCGGGGGGTGTTTAACTTAAATATAAAATTTCAACCTCGTAGCTCAATTCCTTCATGCTTTAAATTGAACACCCCCCCCCCCCCACACACACACACACCCACAGACAGACCATGTCGCGAAAACCACTTTTTTGGATTCAGGGGACCTCAAAACGTGAAGATCCATCAAAATCTCGACATCGAATTTTTGACATGAATCCAATACTTTCTCTCTCTATATATATTACATATATACATAGGTAAGAGAAAGTAAAAAAATTCAAATCTCAAGAAACGGCGGGAAATGATCATCTAACTCTTTGGCAAAGAAAAAATATTTGCTTGTTTGATTTAGTGGTTAGGTTTATTATTGATTCATATGACGTCATTAAGTTATATCATTTTTAATCCCAAGTTTTTTTTTTTTTTCTTACGGTACTTTATTTACTATTGAGCAGATAAAGGAGCAAACATAGATTTATTTCACTCGTCTCTCTTCTTTGTCATTTTAGATAAGATAAACTGTGAACGTGAAGAACCAGCGCCCAACACTTGTTTAGTTTAATACTCTTTGCAAATACAAAGAGAGGGAGAGATTCTTTGAATTTAGATCAAATGTCAGTGAACTGATTAAATAAGATTATCAAAATTTGTACCAAAGAGATTAGAAGAATTTAAAATTTCTTTATACTTGTATTTGTTAGTGAACTCGACCCTTGCTTGATATCTTGTTTGTTACTCAATCTTCCCAAAGGTTGAGACTCCTTTTATTTTTTATTATTTTATAATCCCCCCCCCCCCCCAAAAAAAAGTTGTTTTTCTACTCACCTTTCTCCCTCCCTGAATTAAAGAAAAAGGAAATTTTGGCTATCTCATTTAAATTCCATCATGTTTTTAGTTGAATATATTAAACTAGCAGGAATACTCGGAGCGAATAGTGTAGTTTCTAGGGTCCGGCCGCGGATCGGCCGAAACCGTAACCGAAGCAGAAACTTGTATTTCATATAAAAAATTCAAATCATTTTACTTTTTTTTTTGAAATTTTTTCCCCTCCTGTGAAAATAATTTTACCTTTTTTTTAGGGAGACTAAATTTTTAAACTTAAATCCTCACCCCATTTTTTCTTTTTATTAAGGGGCTAGGGAAGCGAAGTGTTTACGCATGTTTTTCCCGATAAGATGGCGTAGTGTGTCATAAAAATTATGCCCAAAAATCAAGTAATTCAAAAATATACCAAGAGATGTCAGAATGGTAGCTAATAATATTTAATGCATTTGGTTGATTTTAATTGATCTTTTAACAATAAATACTTTATAAATGTTATTATAATATTATGTATCTTTTATAAAAGCATAAAAATATATAAATATAGGCCGATTAGGCGATCGGCTGTTAGAATAGCCTGCCATCTATTGCAAGAATGATGAACTAATTTGACAGTTGGTTTTTAAATAAATCATCTAAGCTTATTTTAAAAATTTCTTAATTAGTATGTGATTAATAATATCAATAAATTCATTTTTAAATTAAAAAAAAAAAAATAAAGATTATTGGGACAGATTGTTTTTTTGTGTTTGCTTCATAACAAAAAAATTAAATACGATAATTTTTTAATACGTCATTAAACAAATTATAGGTCGATGTCCCAATTATCTCTTATGAATTTAATTCATTTCAAAAAAACCGCATTGAAAAATTCCTTATAATAGTCTAGTTTTTTTTAAAGTACGTTTAGACGTCGCTCCTGAACCCCCTTGAAGGTCTTTTTCGACATTTCAACCATGTGCCTATTTATAGTATGAGATGCGAATCCCTGATCTCTCCTGTTACTTTTGATCTAATTCATAACATCAAATTGTAGGTTACTGTTTGCGTCCAGGCCTTATGAACGGGAATAATTTATAACCTAAATTATGGAGGTCCAATGGGGGAAGGAGTTCTTGCCAATTTCTAAACCAATTCATTCCAAAAAGTGAAACAAAAAACTCCGATCCTTCTTGGGAATTATAAAATAGAAGCAAATTTCTTAGAGATTCACAGGTAGAATTTAATGTGTTGTTGCCACTCCCAAAAGGGTGTGGGATCAACGTAGAAGGGATTTTTTCTCTCCCTAATACAATAGACATGGATGGCCTGGTTTCTTCGTAAATGATCCCATCAGTTTATTTATTTTTATTTTTTTTTTTACTCTCCAGTTCAACGACCATCTGATCCATTCAGCATTTGTTTTGTACACGCCTAGAAGTCCGAATGACTCACTGACAAACAAGCAAGAGAGAGACAGAGAATAAATGCATCAGTTTGTGGGAGCAGATGATAGTGTAACACCCTCACTTTCAATAAATATGGCCAATCAACTTCTCACTGATGCTGGGCTGGATCTTAATCAATAGTCCAAAGGGTAACAAATTGATTACGTATGATGAGTTGAGAGCAAAAGTGAAGTCATTAAGTCCACTTTATACCCTTGCAGAAAAAATGAATCAAAATTAAAGCCTTCTATTTAATTACTCTTAAAATATACAATATTTATTTATTTTACATCTCGGCAATCTGTAAGAACTTAAATCATTCAGCACACATTTTAAATTTTATATTCAGATTTTTGGATTTTTTTATGAAATTTTTTTTTGCATTAAGGAACTGCGGCACTCTGGAGGATTAGTATTGAAACTCGGACATGGTTCATTATTACACTGAATAACTATCATAATTTACAATCCAAAAAGGGAAAAATAAGGAAATTGTTTTACTTTTGGTCTTTGTCCACCTCATATATTACGGCTCTATCTCTTAT
>JAKCPI010010465.1:0-32793 GCA_023213315.1 Euborellia annulipes
ATGGAAATTCATCTTATGATATCATAATGAATCTTAATTTACGCACATTAATTTTTTTTTTTTATCAAAACTGCAGTAAATAAATGATAATAATTAAATTAAAATATTTTGTTAATGATATCATTTCCTCCTCTCAATTTTACATACGTTTTTTCAATTATTACCATCTGATCTGCATTCTCTATCAAATTATTAAAAATAACAATTTCTATTTATTTAAATTATAACTTATTGTAATAATAAAAAGCACGAAATTTTTCTTTCTACTTTTTTTTTTGTTAGAAGATTAACCACACGAAGATATAATCCAATTTTATTTTTCTTTATTTATAAATCGCTTAATTTCATTGCAATAAATAGGAAGGAAATAAAGTTTCCTCATTCTATCTCTCTTTATTAAAACAATTCTTCTTTAAGATTGATTGCTATTCATTGGACAACTTCTCCATAACTTCCGGGCGGTTCTGTTTTCCAAATTCTCCTCTCCACCTGGCCTAATGTTTCCTTCCCTTTTAACCCCACCTCTCCCCTCTCTTGCCACCAAACAACTGCCTTACTAATTAATTTATCACTTCCTCAAGGGTTAAGTTTCTTAAATAAATTTCCAAACTCAATAAAATTATATTATAAATATATAACAAAATAAAGTTTTGTTTTAGAACTTTATAAAACAAGTTAAGTAGTATAGTATAGGGACTAATATTTGGAAATTATTTTTTTTTCTTAAATTTATTTAATTAATATAAACATTTACCATTATTATATAATGTTAATTCATTAATCAGAATTTCAATTAAAGAAAGGGTAACTAAATCAAAAGTTTGCCAATTTGAGATATTAATTGGTGAACCGGATTTGATTTCTATGACTCTACAAGCCTTTGAAAAGGCATCCGGTTGTTCCAAATAATAATACCTTTTAGTTGAAAAACATATAACCGAATATTTATCAATTCAAATAAGGGAAAAAGGTAGGTACCACCGGGAGTCGCTCCACGGATCTGCCAGCATGCCCTACTACTGGACCACAGTACCGCGGTCACCTATTTTAATTTGATAGTCTGCAGGAGAAATCAAACGTTCAAATTCCTCCGTGGATGGAAGCCTCCCAAGCATAGTCGTAGCCAGAAATTTTTGATGGGGGGAGGGTTCTAGAAAATTTTTTCGAACATTTGAAAAATTTAAGATTATTTTAGGGCATTTATAAATCATTTTTTTTTTTTAATCTTATTATATTTTACTTTCTCTTACGCTATATGAAATGTAATTTGTATTATAGAGCTTAAATATCTAGACATGGCTTGGGGGGGGGGGGTTGAACCCAAGAATGCAATTGATAAATAAAGCGATCTAAAAGCTAATCAATTAGCGATCTATCAAATTCAAATAGGATATTGCGATTCTGTGGTCCAATAGTACTACGTATCGGAAGATCCGCGGTGCAACTCCTGGTGGTACCTACATTTTTCACTTATGTGAAACTTATTAATAAATATTCGGTTATATGTTTCCTGGACTTTCAGTTGAAACATTTTAATTAACCTTTTCCGATGCTATACGAAAAATGAAAAAAACAATGTGATTATTTTAAATTTTATTAAAAATATCTTAACACCTGGTGTAGTTGGTAAATTTTAAAAATATGGTTGTAATGAATTTAAATGAAAAAAAAAAAAAAACTTTTTAAAAATTTATTTAAACTTTTAGGCCTCGTCCCCATTTTTCGAAATTAATTGGTATTCAATTTAATTTAGAAAAATTTTCATGGAACAGGAAGCGAACCTCAGAACTCCAGCACAAGTGGAATTAAAATATTCACGCTACTTAACTATCTTATTGCTGTATCTTGTGGCGTGGAAAGATCATTTTTTAGTAGTTTTTTTTTTTTTTGTATCTGAGGCTATTTTTTAATTTTTTAAATAATTTGACAGCCATGTGAAGAACTTCTTTGGTTCCACATTTTTTTCTTTTATTCGTTTCTTATTGTGGAATTTTAAATGAATATTGATTCAAACCAATATATTTTTTTGTATTAGTATTTTTTTTTAGAATGATACAGTCAAAGTTTTGTCTCTGACCTATTTGGAATCCAAGATATATGTCAGTAGTAGATACACCCAGAAGCTTAATTTTGAAGTTCGGTCACGAATAGTTGGTTAGTCATCTCGTTGCTGAGAAGCTGACAGACGTTAAAATTTTATATAATTACTTAACAAGGAGGTAGAAATTAATCCGCCGCCTATTGAATGAAAATAAAGACAACAAGTCTCTCTTTTTCCAGCTGGAATGCATTCTCCATGAATCATCTCCAGAGGTCTGTTTTATTTATTTAAGCGTAGACTCAGATCATAATGAAATTTCATTCAGTAAATTTCGACTTGTTGACGGATGAGAAAGTTTCTTTATCATTAATTTGCCGAAAAACTTTTCTTTTGATAAAAACAAGAGAAAAAAAAATATTTATTATTATTATTCCGCATAAATAAAAGGACAAGAATGATTAAGATAATGAAATAAAAACAAAGAATAAAATATTCTTTACGGTTTCGTGAAGATATATTGCCCGAAAATTTGCATTTTTTTATATTTAAATTATTTACGGAATTTGTTATTTATTTTAAGCATCCCCCTCGTTTTATGTCCGAATAGTTATTTATTTGCAGAGTTATTTATTGAATAATGAAAACATCGTGTTTTGACTTACAGATAAAGTAATTTATCAAATTGTTTTATCATCTTTCAATAGGTATTTTGTATAGTGATTTAAAAAAATAAATAAATAAATAATCAATTTTGAGCTAGTCTCCGCCCTTCCTTTTACTTTCCCTTAACCACACATTTAATAATAAAAATAATTAAAAGATTAGGGAAATTTTTTATTTGAACTTTATCGCCATTTAAAGCATTTAGGGCCCTTGGGTCATAAACTCAATGATACTGTTTCTGCCTCTTTGCTAGGGGTCAAGGGTTCGCTTCCCATCTCATGCGACAAAAATGTATGTACCAATCCAATTGAATCCAATAAATAGAGACGGGGTCTAAATGACATTCGATGCCGAAAAAGACATTAAATAAAAAAAAAAACTCTGACGATTTTTTAAAATTTAAAATATAACTATACTATTTCTGGCACCAATATGAAATTGTGCGAGGTCTCATCTTTGGGGAAATTCGGCTACTAGTACTTTACTGATTTACTTTTTTAGTTATTTTCAATTTTCTCAATATTCCCTTTGACGATTTCTTTCAAATTTTAAATATCTACTATTTCCGGTAAACAAAACAAATTACGCTATCTCTCGTTTTTGAAAATTTGGAAACTTCACTTATGATTTTTTCCATTTTTCTCGAAATTCCTTTCAACAGTTTCTTTCAAATTATAAATATTTCCTATTTGCGGTATAGAAAACAAACTACGATTTATCTCGCCTTTGGGATACCACGATTACTACTACTTTACTGATTCTTTTTTGTTTTTGTTTTTGTTTTTTCAATTTTCTCAATATTCCCTTTGACCATTTCTTTCAATTTTTAAATATCTTCTATTTACGCTAGATTTTGAAGACTTTGAGTAGCCTACTAGTGCTTTTTTAGTTTTTTCCAATTTTCGCAAGAATTCGCTGATTTATTTCAAATTTTAAGTACCAATATGAAATTAGCTAGGTTTTGTTTTTTTTGCGATACTTCGAATACTACTTTATTGAGGTATAATACTTTTTTAGTTTTTTCTAATTTTATCAAAAGGAAAAAAAAACCGAGCTCCAGGTCGGCCATCCCGGAACTTATAATAAAACAACTTATTCCTATTTTTGAAATTTTTAATTGATCAAAAGTAATCAAGAATCATATTTAAAAAAAATATATATATATTCAAATTTATTTTTAATTCAATTTAATGTACATAAATAAAAAGCTTTAAGAAAGAAAACAGCAAGAGAGCGGAGGGAATGACTTTTGGTTGAGAAAATAAAACGTCTCTTATTGCCTTAAAGTTGATTAACGCAAATTGCGAAGAACGAATCAATTAATATCAATTCAAAACGAAGCAAATTACCACAACAAATTAATAACTCACCAGGCGGTCTTTTCTCCCTTTCTCTCTCTTTCTCTCCCACCCCTTTTCTCTCTTTCTCTCTCTTCTACTCGTCTTAATTAGAAATTTAATTATGCTAAATTATCTCATCCGTTGACATTTTTGCTGCTAAAGTTGGTTATAATGAATTTGTATTTGGCATTTGCATCGCTCTTTTTCCAAGATGATGATGATAAAAAGAGCGAAGAGGGAATAGTTAGTTTTTTTTTTTATCTTGAAAATGCGGAAAGCATATTAAATTTTAGATAGAAGAGAAATATCTAATTTGTAATTAAATTCCCTTTCGAATAAAATAATTATTTTTAGAATTATTTATTTATGCAATATCATCAATATCAGAAATAATTTTAAATATAATTATATTCAACAGAGGAATTCTTCCCCGGTAGTGTAGAGAGAAAGAATTTTATTTTATCAACTGTGCAGATAGAAATGAAAAAGGAATTTGAAAAAGTCGATTTTCGATTTTGGAAACGATTTGATATTTTTTGATTCTCGCAATCGATTAATCATTTCTGAAAGTCGACTTTTTGACTTTCAAGTAAAACTCTATAACTCTTCCTTAGGAGATACTCAGTAACTAGTAAATATATTTAAATTAAGATTTATTAAGTATTTAAACATTTTATTAAATACAATTTATTGTTTTCAATATTTTTATAAAACAATATTCTATCCAGAAATTGCACGTGATATAGCACCGAACATTAAAATAAAATATGAAAGTTGACTATCAAAATTTAAAAGAAAGATGAAAGTCGGATAATAGGTATTGTAAGAAAAAAGTCGAAGTCGTTCAGTGAAAATCAATTTTAATCGACTTGAAAGACTTTCAACTCGTTTCTAAAAAGTCGATTATTTTCAGTAAAAGATCGATTTTTGACTAAAGTCAGAGTCGACTTTTCCATCCCTAATAGAGTATGTTTTTTTTTTTTTTTTATAATTTAAATTGGACAACTTTTTGAAATTTTAAACAGTTTATTTTATCATTTAAAAATTTCCCTTCTACTTAGATTTTTTTATTTTATATTTTTCAGCCAATCTTTCACAGTAATGATGTGAATCTCAAAAAAAGAGGATCTCCATTGAGGATTATTTCATTTCAAAGCAAAGACCTTTTAATTAAACCTTTTAATGTTTAAAAATAAAAGTATACAAAGGTTAATGAAAAAGGATTCTTTTATTAAATTAAATTAAAAAAAAAAAAAAAGAAAACAGTATACACAAATATACCCCATAGAAGATAATTTTTCCTAATTTAATAAATTTTTTGTTATTATTTGCAAATTTTATTTTTTAATTATTTCATTAAAGTTTTAAGGAAAAAAAGAAATAAAAACTTAAATTCAATAATATTATTAGTATAGTTAAGGATTCAAAATCCAGCCAGAAAATATAACAAAACTTCTATGTGGAGACGTTTCCGGTCATCTTCAAGGATTAAAAATTTTTAAAATATTTCATTATTTTTAATTATTTTAATGACATGTGTCTCAGAGAGAAGACACTATTATCCCGAGTTCGCTTCCCATCTCAAGCGAGAATTATTAATTTAATTGTCTGACAAGTCTTTTGAGATAAATAGGAATGAGGTCTAAATAGCTTAATGTACTTTATAGGCTAATACAGTGGTTCCCAAACTTTTTTGACCCATCGCCCCTTTCTGGAGGTTGACTAACACCTATCGCCCCCCTTTACATTTTCATTGTATGCCTAATTTTAATTTGAAGTGTAAATAATAAAGCAGTTTTATTATTTTAAACAATTTTACCGTAAGCCTATATACAGGGCCGCAGACAGACTTGACAGGCCCCGGGGCTACTTAGTAATACGCCCCCCCCCCCAAAAAAAAAAAAAAAAAAAAAAACTTAGATTTTTTTAGTATGTAAAAGGCTATTGTGGCCTTCATGCCAACACTTTTTTACACAGTTTTTGACACAACTTTTGAAATAGTTATACATAGCTTACAATATTTATTTAAATAAAGTTATATAAAATTTTTTCAAAATTTCCTAAACAAAGAGTTACAATAATTTATCGAGGACAGAGGATTTCCGGGGGAATCTGGGGGTATGGAAAATTTTTTGAAAATTAGCCACTGAAATCTGCGTTTTTAGCTATTCTGAGTCGTGAAAAAGATCAAACTTGATTTGAGCTTAAAGGGCCAGGGCCCCCTGAGGAAAAAAATTTCAAGAAAATGATTTTTTTTAATTGAAATTTAAGATTTGAGCTAAAAGTGACGTTTCAATTCTAGATTGGAATTATCTTCAGACCATTTTATTTTTATGATAATATTTTGTCCTCTTCTATCCTAACCATTCTGTAAAAAGGGAGATTTTTCTCCCTTTGAATACTCATCGCCCCCCAATCGCCCCCCGCTTATTTATCGCCCCCCCTGAAAACTCAAATCGCCCACTTGGGGGGCGATCGCCCCCAGGTTGGGAACCACTGGGCTAATACATAAAAAAATGAAAAATTTATTTTATCTTCATTTAAAAAATTAAATAATCAGGCCATATGTGTCCTGGATCACTGTATCATTAATATTACAGTTTGTACTCATCAGTGGCGGATCCATAGGTGTTTCTCGGAGAGGGGGGGGGGGTAATCTGGAGTGACTGTCGCACAGCACACATTTTTTTCTTAATTTCGTTTATTTAAAGGCGCATTCTGTACTTGTTTGCCAGAATAAAAATATAAATCAAATTTTTAAGTATTAATTTTTAAAATTTTACATTAAAAAATACATTTTTTTTTTCAAATCTCAGGGGGGGGGGGGTAATTACCCTCTTTATCCCCCCCCCCCCTTGTATCCGCCCTTGGTACTCATGTATAATTTGAAGTCTATAAGGCCTCAGATGCCGAAAGACAAAAAAGATTTTTTGATTGTTGTAACATTCCAATATTTACTTTATTATTCATTCACACCTATAAATAAAGATCAAATTGTTTTCATCTCTGGAATATTGAATATATAAATAATAAAATTATAGCCCTCGGGGCTTGGTGTAGAGGTTAGCGTGCTAACCTCGTATACCAAACGTCGCGGGTTCGGACCCCAGGCAGTCCGATGATTTTATTTAAGCCAATTGGATACCAAATGGCTTAAATAAGAATGCCTGGACCCCATATATGTATATTAAATCAATAACGGTTATCGTAAATGTCTTACATGGCCTGAGTTGCCGAAAAGACAGTGTGAATGTGTGTGTGAGTGTGAGTGTGAATGAGAAAAAAGTCTGAATGTTTTTCAAAAAAAAAAATAAATAAATAAAATAAAATAAAATTATAAATTTTATATTCTAATTTTGAATTATTAATAAAAGAAAAAATAGTAAGGAATAAAGAAAAGAGCGATTGTTTATTTAGTTTATTAGTCACTTCAAGCCGACCTTTCGGTCAGATATTCGACCATCTTCAGCACTGAAGCGTGTTAAGAAAATTGTGCCATTCGACATTTAGAGGAATTTTTTTGACACGCTTCAGCCCTAAGGAGGGTCGTATATCTGACCGAAACGTCGACTTTAAGTGACTAATAAGCTAAATAAACATAGCTACAATTGCTATTTTTTTTATTCCTAACTACAAGATCTACTCAGCTATCCACCACACTACGTATAAAGGAAAAATAATTTAATTTTATTAATATTTTACTTTCACTTACTTATAGGCCTATATGATGGGTCTATATAGAGAGAAAGTATTTTTTTTTTTTTGTTATAATGTTTCTACAAGTTGAAATAATTATTGAATGTAATCTTGGGAAGGACTAAACGCATAGCTCTGGATGGTGGCGGCGCCAAACGGCATGACCCGCTAACTATCGATCCGCCTTTGGGCTTGTTGTTTAAGAGAGTTCGAGGCTCCAGGGAGGTGCCCCCAAATACAAAAACATTTCATATGGTTAGTTTAATTTCTAAAGAAGCTAACGGTAGTTAGAATTAAATTAATAAATAAACCCCAATATTCAACAATAATAAAAAAATAATAGATAAGAAATCAAAGGAACACGATTTAGATTCAGTGAGGTCATTTCAACTTTTTCTTGGGGGGAGGGGGGGCAAACCTTTTTTCTAGCTTCCGAAAATTTACTTTCAAATAAGCCTCTCAAATTTGACTAAAAGATATTAATATTTAATTAAATTAATATTTTACAGTTTATATAAACGTAAATATATTTTTGTTTAAATTCGTTTTAAGGTCAGCATCGAAGGCCATTTGGACAATGTTATGCACGAAGGAACCAAGCGCCATTAACCCAAATCTGAGATAAAGGGCATTTTATTTTCACAATTGTAAACAAACCCAATGGCAATGATTTTTTTTCTTGTTTTATACAAAAAAAAAAAAGAACAGAGTAATAATGTGATTTAAATAAAAAAGTAGATATTTTTTTCCCTATAAGATGACGGTCTTATCTAAATTTTCATCATAATGGAGCTTGGTTCCTTCATGGTCCATTTAGACCCCTCCCCTATTTATTACAATTGATTGGTATCAATTCAAATGAAATAAATTTTGTCGCCTGGGACGGGATGCGAACCCTTGAACTTTGCTATCAGAAGCCAATGCTCTACCTCTGAGTCAAGGGCTAAAAGATCTTATTTTTTATTTTTTAATAATTATAACAATAGGCCCTAATAAAAACAAAACACTAATGCTGTGTTTTCTCTATTATTGGATGGTTAGAGCTTTCGAAAAATTTCTCTGTAGGAAAAAAATTAAACACTATTGATCAGTGAGATAAAGTTGTTCATAAAATAATTAAAATGAAGCTCTAATCGCTAACAAAAGGATGCATATTATCATCCAATTAAAAAATTATATTTAAAATCAAATTTAATTGGATGTTAATATGACTCGTTTTGTCTGCGATTAGAGCTTAATTTTAATTGAGTGTTGTATATGAGACACAATATTTGTAATTTTATTTCTAATTTGTAGACTGAGAACATCCCATTTGACTAATGAATTTCTTAATTTAGGGAATCCAAGTGGCCTATTTATGAGCCCATTTGCATTGTTGTAGTTCCCGGATTGAGAAAGTTTATTACGTCAAATCTTGGGCTGTATATATGATTTATTTTTTTTTTGGGAGGGGGGCCGAAATCATATTTAAAGATCTCGCCTACACAAAAATATTTTTAAAAACATTTTATTCAAAGTAGCTACTCTTTCAAAGAAAAATTTTATTAAAAATTTTTTTTTAACTAAATATTCCAATAGTTTTTTTTTTTAACACTCACACTTACATTCACACAGTTTTTTCGGCAACTTAGGCCATATAAGACTTTGACGATACGTTATATCGTATTAATAAATATATATATATATTTAAGGCATTTAGTATCCAAATGGTATTCCAATAATTAAAAGTAAACACACTCGTTTTAGTTTAAAAAGTAAAAAGGAGTTTTATTTTGGTTTATGTATATTTCGATGTTAAAACATCAATATCAAGACCTTATTACAAACTCTGTTTTTATTAAAATTCATAAATCAACTATTTTTTAGATGCTCTTTAAAAAGTATATCAGTAAAATTTTTCGTGACACTTTACTGATGTAATATTTCAGATTTTTCAAAATATAAAATATGGGATTAAAATTTTGAAAAATGACTTTAGTTTATTTCAAGCAGTCAACATTGAAAATAGACAGAGCCTATGGAAATTTTGAATCAATAGACTTTTTTACTTTTTACTTATGAAATGAAAGTGTTCAAGTTTGGAACTAAGGTGCTATGGAAAGGGGGGGACTAAATATATATTGCCACAAAAAATCTGCTGTGCGACCAATCACACCAGATTTTCTTTACTACTAAATATATCGTTATCTTAAACAATTGAGTAAAATATCCGTGGTTCGATTTCCGATGGAATTCATTTTTTTTTAGAAGTGTTTGTTAATAGATATTAATTATATTTGACATAAGCTTTAATGGCTAACTAAAATTTAGAGAATTCGCGACTTGAAAAAGATTTAGAAAATCTTTTATCACTATTTTTTCTACCTAAGAGAGATATTATCAAACAACTCATTTTGTCTTCCTCAATAATTCTTCTTTTGTTAACGACATTCTTTCTCCTTTCATGCAATTGTCGTCTTAAGGCAAACATTCAGAATTAATGACAAATATCAACCTTGTTATCTATTCAAATGGGTCTTGGGGAAAAACTAAACATCTTCTATGTAAGTTATTCCCTCATTTATGGACATTATTTGTACTATTTGAATTTTCTTTTATTTTATTTTTTGTTTCATTAAATTATTTTATCTTTATGTGATATCTTTATAGATTAACATTTAATTCATTGTGTGATTTAAAATAAAATAAATATAAATGGGCTATTTTTTCATATATGGGACTTCGCTAAACATTTCTTTGAAAAAATAAATAAAATGACGTATCTTTGGCATATGAAATAAAAACGTTTGATTTATGATAAATCCTTAAATAATTGACATGATCCGTTTGTTTACAAAAATGAAATAATGAGGATGTCATTAGCTTTAAAAAATATAAAACTCTTCTAGGTTAAATTAATTTTTCTTACATTTATTATTGCCCGTAGTAACTTTGTAACTTTGCCCACCAACCGTAGGTTCGATAGGTAAAGTCTTATTAATAGACAGAGTTCAAATTTTCCTGATATAAAATATGCAAAAAATCTCTTTAATAAAATATTTAATTTTCAATTCTGAATAATTACTTTAATATATAAACGCAAAGTGAATTTTTTTTAATAGTATATCCCGAAAGTGCATTTAGGGATTGTTAGTCCTTTTAGCGTTAAAAAATCTCTCTCCCGAGAATTTTCAAACGTTCTATTGAACTTCCAACATCTCTATTGGATTGAGTAGGTTAAAATTGAATCGAACTTGTTAGACAAGGCAAGATATTTAAGGGAAATGTTGAGCGCCTCAACACACAATCACATATAAATGGTATAACATTGTTTTGAGAAATCTAAAGTCTTTAGAAAATATTATTTAAAGATTTATAAGCAGAGCCGTAGTCAGAAAAATCTTTCGTGGAGCGTGGAGGGGGAATTCGAATTATACGAGAGACAACCCCCTCCCATAAATTTTAAACAATATAAAATAGTTTCTGACAAAATATAAATTTCTAACAGTATTTAAAATTTTAACACATGTAACACATTTAACACATTTAAAAGAATTTAATTTTTTTTTTTTTTTTTTTTTTTTGGAATGGGTGCATAAGTTCCGAAGCCATATAATGACCAGTGGTCACATTCAGCCAGGAAGAAAATAAAAACAAAAGGAGAAGCATAAAAGGGGAACTCAACTGCGGGAACTGAGAGGATGTCTGTTGAGATTAGACTTGAAAGTCTGAAGATTGTAGGTTTTGGAGAAGATAGACGCAGGGAGCTTGTTCCAATCACGGGAGGTCATGGGGACAAAGGAAGATTGGAATTGACTAGTTCTATTGGTCGTGAACTGAACAGCATAGGGATGCTGGGACAATGCACAACATACGTATTTCTTGGTTCACATGTAAAAAAAAAATCAAATTAGAGACTATAATTAAAAAAAAAAAAAAAATTTTGTCAACTCCATCTTTGCTATTTGAATCATGGATTTTTTTCCTGAGCATTTGATGCACCAATTGTTTCGTAACGATGTTAACGACAAACTCGAACATTTGTTTTTCAAGTCCATTCCGGAAATGGACAGAAATTGTTTTGCGTTTTTTTTCCATTAAAAAAAAATTCCCTCATATACTACTGTATTTATGCCAAATAAAAGTGTGTTAATTATTAATTAATGTTTATATTCAAAGCTAGAATTGTTAATAACTATTATCATTATGTTCATTGCCCAGTCGCTCAACTTATAATAAATATTAAACACCTTAAAGAATTTATTATAGTTTAATAAAATCTGTTTTATGATCTAAAAAATAATAAATAAATACAAATATGGTCCATGGATACGTAGGTATTTTTTGTCTGGAATTTAGCAACAAATCTTTATCATAAATTGATTGTTGATATACTACATAGGTAATGGTCAAATGCTCGAAGGGGGGGGTCCCGGGCGATGACCAAGGAGGGAAGAAGGAAAAAAAATCAATATCCAGTTATTGTTTTGTTTTAGCGAAAATCTTTTATTTCAATTTTTACTATATTAATATAAAAAATCCAATTTACTTTTTTTACAAAATGCGGATTTAATTTCTTAATAAAAAAAAAAAATTTCCTTTTTAATTTTTACTTTTAATAAAATATGAGATTAAATTAGAAATTATTGTGGTGAAAATTTCATTTGTATCTTCATTTCTTACAATTTACGACAATTAAAAGGTTAGAACATATTAAAGTAAAAAAAAAAATATTAGTCACAACAATTTTATCACTGAACATAATAAGGGAAATTAAAATTTTTAATTTTTTATTTACTAAAATGAGGAGAAATTTAATTACATTCAAATCTTTTTATTTGTACATTATAACTACATAAATAAACATAACAAAAATTAAAATAGGTAATAGAAATTTTATTTTTATTTTAATAACTAGACTGCAAATATAATCTTATTACATGTATATCAAATATAATAATTTCGCCCGTCTTTCATTGGGCAGAGGTGGAGATTTTACTTTTTTATCTTAAGGATAGTTGGCATGCTTTCCCTCCTTGACTGATAAAATTTATTTAAATTATAAAATGAACCACCTCTAGCACGCCAATTTTTCGTCAAGGATGCAGGAAGGAAAAACAAAAGAAAATTTTTTTTTTTATTTTTCCAAATTAGTTTTAATTCTGATATTACAAAGGCCCAAAGAAGGCTCTTCTTCTTTAGAGAAAATTGAAAAAATCATAATGTTCACAACAGTATTTTACAGTAATTTTACATTTTCATATAAGGACATTATTATACGTCAAAATATCAGAATTAAAACTCATTTGGAAAAAATAAAAAAAAAATTTTTGTTTTTCCTCCCTGCATCCTTGCCGAAAAATTAGCGTACTAGAGGTAGTTCATTTTTACTTTCTCTTATTTCTATAAATGTTAATATATAGAGAGTGTAAGTTTTGGATTCATGTCAAAAATTCGATGTCGAGATTTTGATGGATAACGTTTTGAGGTCCCCTGAATCCAAAAAAGTGGTTTTCGCGACATGGTCTGTCTGTCTGTCTGTGAACAAAATACATCTCAAGAACGAAAAGAGCTAGGAGGTGGAAATTTTATATTTAATTTAGGTACCCCCTGGCACGTGACGAAGTTTTTGAACGAAATCGGCCAGAGTACTAGTACTTTACTGATGCACTTTTTTTTTCGATTTTCTCAAAATTTGCTATATCGATTTTGATTAAAATTCAAAAATCAATTATTTTTTAGATGATCTTTAAAATGTATATTCTAATTTTTCCTTTAAGAAGCACACTTTACTCTTGTACTTCATAGGATAGATGGTTAACAAAATATAAATAAATAATTTCCAGTTTATAAATTTTATATCGCCCTCGGGCTTGGTGTAGTTGGTAGCGTGCTCACCTTCTATAGCGAGTGTCGCTGGTTCGGATCCCAGGCAGTCCGATGATTCTATTTAAGCCATTTGGATAACAAATGGCTTAAATAGAATTGCCTGGACCCCCAATAGATATTATCATATATAACGGTTATCGTAAAAGTCTCATATGGCTTGAGTTGCCGTGTGTGAGTGTGAGTAAGAATGGGAAAAAATTGTGTTTTTTATTTAAAAAAAAAAAAAAAAAAAAAATTATATCTTGAATTATAATATATAATATATCTCGAAAGAAAAAAATCTCGTGTGACAAGGACAGAACACAACTTTCTCTTACCAAGGCTAAGAGAAAGTTGTGTGCTGTGCGACCAGTCACATCAGATTTTTTTCTAAATTTCTTTTTGGCATCTTTAACGATACCCATTATTTATGTATGTATGTTATGTAATATATTTGGGGATGCAGTCACGAGGCAAGTTCTAATATTATTTGTATATAAAAGTTTTTAATTTTCATTGTACCGATGACACTCCGGGCACACGCTTTTCCCTCGGGGCCACCTACTATATAAAAGTTGTAAATGCAAATGATAGTAAGAAAAAAAAAACGATAAAACAAAGTAATATGATCATCTAATCCTTAAATATTACTTTTATAAGTCTTCTCAGTTAACAAAAGGTGTCATTTTTCTAGGAAGGTGTGGTGCCCACCAGAGACGGGCACTATTATTTATCATATTTATAGAATTGTCAGGTGTTTAAAAAAAAAAAGAGGGGAGAAGGAAAAAGAAGTATTTTCTGTAAGAGAAAAGTAGATTAGATATAAGAACTAAAAAGAGAGCGAGAGCCATTATTCAAAATCTGACATCTCTTGGCTTTATTTTCAATTAAACGTTATCCATTGCATCAAACTCAAACCATTACCACCCCTCTTTCTCCATGGAAGCACCACTTACACACTCACATACATACTGTTTTTGCAAAAGATGAATCTTTTTCAATGACGACACATTGACAGGCCTGACTGTCTGTCTGTCTGTCTATGGATGCCTGGACATTATCTCGTTAAGTCGAGTCGAGTTGAATCGAGTTGAGTCGAGGGTTTCGAGATATCGATTGGCAACCCTATCCCCACTCCAGCAAAGTCTACTCCCACCCTAGCTTTGCACCCTGCCCATTGCACGCCATCGATTGAAACAGACGTAGGGAGGGAAACTCTGGCGAGGGAGAAGGATGGATGCACCACATTCCTCTCTCTTATTTTTTTTTTTAATTTTTTTGACATTCTTTTTTTGAAAATATAGTGAACATTAAATCTGATTTTTTATACGATCCATTTAATAGCCAAATTGGTTATACCTAATTTAATATTTTAATACCAAAATAGGATAATTGTAATTTTTTTTCGAACTTAACAAATTTACATTTAATTAAATTAATTGGTAGCTGAGATTTCAGAAGCTCAGAGTCAAGTCTCTTATGAAGCAAGTCCTCTAAGGCTCTCAAAGGGTCAGAGACTTCTTAGAAATTAACATAATATAACACAAATTTTTTTTTTTTAAATAATTTATGACATATAATCCCATAATTTAGGTCAACAATTACAATTCAAATTAGCATACAAAATATAACAAATTACATAGAAAAAAGATATAAACAACAATAATAAAATGACTCTTAAATCTAAAGTTCGCCCTCGAGTTTGGTGTAGTTGGTAGTGGGCCTGCCTTCTATACTGAGGGTCGCGGGTTCGGATCCCAGGCAATCCGATGACTTTATTTAAGCCATTTGGATACCAAATGGAAGAATGTCTGGACACCAAATAAGCTTATATATATTATTAAATAACGGTTATCGTAAAAAGCCTTATGTGTGTGTGTGTATAGTATCCAAATGGCTTAAATAAAATCATCGGACTGCTTGGGAATCAAAACCGCGATTTGGTATAGTAGGCCAGCACGCCAACTACACCAAGGCTCGAGGGCAAATCTAGAGCTGTTGGGTTTATAAAATCATATACAGATAGACAGACACAAGTCAGAATTTTCTAAGGCAAGTGCAAGAACTTTTTCAAGATTAACCGGATAAGAATTGAGATACAGTATATATCCTCTTCTGTAATTTTAATATTTACTTTCATTATTAAACCATCCACTGATTCACTTTCCAAGAATTCTCATTGTTTTATAATTTTAATTTTAAACTTATTAAGTTAAATCATATTAATTTTAAAAATAATCTGGATGACTTTCTTCTAGTATAACTCAATTATGAACTGTTTAATAATAAAGTTTACCAATTAACCTACTTACTTCGTTATCATCTTACTAAATAAATTTATTAGATAAATTTACATTGATTAGTAAGTTATTTATATCTCTTTCCACTCTTACTCTTTGTTCTTTTGTTTGAATATGACAACTTTTATCTATTTTTAAATAATATTCTTTTTAAACTTTTTTTTTTTTTTAATATGAACAACTTTTGATTTGTACGAATAGGCAATTGATACACCAGAAAAAATATATTCTTTTACTTATATCTCTTTGATCTCTAATCAAAGTCCCTAGGGCCCTGGTGTGTAGTGGTTAGCGTACTGGCCATTTGTACCAATGGTCGCGGGCTCGCATCCCGTATCATGCGACAATTTAATAAAGGTGGGATCTAAAGGGTCAATTTGAACCTCCCTAAAAAGAACTTCATTAAAGAAAAAAAAAAGAATATATCATTTTATTATTAAGTTAATAAAATTTAATAATTTCATCTCTTAATGTCGTTGCAGTTAATCAATGCCAAGCATGGCGAAAGTTCGGGATTGGTGAACCCGAGCAATCACTGTGTGGAACGTCCCCCGTAGCCATAATATAATTTTAAAATATATATTTAATAAACTCATACCCTAAATTGTCTCAATAGCCGAGGGTTAAAAAAAAAAACTTAATGAGTATGCGAATTAGTGACCACATGTTACCCGATCATTATTGCAGGATATTCTAATGGAGACTGGAGTGGGGTATTTTTTAAAATTATTTTCCAATTTTTTTGAGAAGTATGGTGTCTAATGATTTTAATACCAAATATCTCATTCAGGAAAGCCCAAACCCTCCCTAAGACACGCGTTCAGTTAACTGATCAATAATAAATATTAGAAGAAGATTAACAGCTTTAATATTTGTTCCAAAAATAATCCAATTTTTCCATAATAAATAAAGTTGGAACAAGATAATTTACTTCCCAATCTGTTTATATATGAGGGTCATATCAGTTAAGTTATTTTAATATCTGATGTCAAAGCTCATTGAAGTTGAGTAGATTAAAGATGATAAATTTTAAAGTTTCCCGACAAACTCGCACTATCTATTTCAACTATGGAGAAAATATTATATTTGGTTGTCTATAGAGAGCCATTATTCACAATCTGACATCTATTCCCCCCACCACAGTTGGCGGCCTTTCCCTTTCCCTTCTTATACCATATTCAATTGAGTAGGAGAGAGCGAGAGAGAGAGAAAGGAAAGAGAGAAGAGCCAGAAAAACAAATTTTAACAAAATTAAACTTAACTTCATAAATTAAAAGTGTTTCGAAAATAATTGCTTTTATAAACTTCAAACAACAGAGGGAATCATTCTAATAATTTTAAAGTTTAATGAAATTAAAATCGTGAAAATAAAATTAAAAAAAAAATCTAATGAGGAAAACATTCATTTATTTTTTTTTTTTTAAATCAAATGACATATGACTTTTTATTCAAATTGATTTCTAAATTTATTAATGGAGTTATTATTTTGCAAAAAAAATCCTATATTCATTAATTATATTTGATTTTGTTATTTCCGTTAGCTAAAAGATTCGGAAGTTTAAAATCGATGTTTTAGAGATCATTTAGCAATTATTTATATAGCCTATAAATGTATATAAAATAGATTTAAAAAATTGAGAGAAATCAAATTTTTATTATTTTGATTATTAAATAAATCTTATTTTCATTAATTCTTATTTTTTTTTGTTAAAACAGATTTATCGTTGGCTTAAAAAAATTATAAATGAAAAATCCTAAATCTAAATTCTATAACAATAGCTTAACTCAAATTTTGGAAAAAATTGAGCAGAAACAGCGAACGAGAGCATTTGACATTTTTCCCGAGTGAGCGCCTTAACTGATAGGCCACCAAACTTGATTCAAATTTCCAAAAAGATACGGTGGCCTAGCGATCAAGGCGCGCTCACTTGGTGTGAGAGAGAAATGAAAAATCCCATTCCATTCTCAGTTGTAGCCATTTTTAAAGCCATTTAACAAATGAACAAGAAATTGTCTTCAATTACAATAAAAATAAACCAGTATTTTCATTTATTTATTTTAGTTTTTTTTATTTTCAAAGTCCTTTCGTCTCTCAGGCGCATTTTAAATCAATTTGTATCGAATTAATTTAAATAAATATTTATCCGACTGATTGGTTTTTCGTATTTTTTTAGATAAATCTTAAATAAAATAAAAGGATCTTAATCAGAATAAATTTTATATTTAATTAAATTATCATCTAGTTATAGATAAATAAATAACACTAGGTAAATTTTCAAAAGGCTTTTATTTTTAGTTTATGCTCGTTTCGACGTTAATACATTACCTTCAAAGTTATGTACATACTATTGCATTATTTAAGCTTATTATTAATATAATTAGATTGTTAATAAATAATATAATAGCTTGTATCATAGCTCTGAAGATGATATATTAACGTAGAAATGCCCATAAGGGAGCGTACAAGTATTACGTAACGCAATTTTTGAAGATTTTTGACCCCCCCCTCCCCCCATGTAACGCGCCATAACATTTTTCTGGACCCCCCCCCCCCCCTAGACGTTACGTAACGCTCAAGTGGCCATTTTTATCTAAAAGTCACAATTATGTTGCGCAAAGTATCGGAAAGTCGCTAAAATACCAGCTACGTAACGGGTTGTTCAACCCCCTCCCTCCTTGTAACGTATGGTAACGTTTTACGAGACCCCCCTCCCCCCAAATTGCGTTACGTAATACTTGTACGCTCCCCAAGCTAAAAATAAAAATGTTTTGAAACTTAACCTAGGTTATTTATTTATCTATAACTAGATGAGAATTTAATTGAATTTAAGAATATTTAAACTAGAGCTAATGGTGGATTCTTTGGATTATTTTATATTGGAAATTTTATAATTCTCCTACTAGTACATTACTTGTAACTCGTTTGGTCTGGTAATAGAGTGTTTAGGTTGTTTTTACTTTCTCTTATTTATAAACTGTAAGTTAATATATATAGAAAGTATTGGTTTCATATAAAAAATTCGTTGTCGAGATTTTGATGGATATATACGTTTTGAGGTCCCCTGAATCAAAAAAAGTGGTTTTCGCAACATGATCTGTCTGTTTGTTTGTGTGTGTTCAATTTAAAGCATGAATGAATTGAGCTAGGATGTTGAAATTTTATATTTATTTAAGACTTTTAATCAAAATCGACAAAAAGTACTAATACTTTACTGATGTACTTTTTCAGTTTTTTCGATTTTCTCAAAATTCACTCAAACGATTTTGATTAAGATTCAAAAATCAATTCTAATTTTTGCCCTCAAATTTGTTTAAAGACCACTTTTTTTTACTTCATAGGAAAGATAGGAGAAATAATTGCCATAGTTACAAAATATAAATATTTTTCTGTTTATAAATTATACATTTTTTTTTTTAAACATTCACACTTTTTCTCATTCACACACACATTCAGACAGTCTTTCGGCAACTTAGGCCATATAAGACTTTGACGATAACCGTTCTTTATGAATTTTTCTATATTAGGGTCCAGGCATTCTTATTTAAGCCATTTGGTATCCAGTCAATCATCGGACTACCTGGGGTCCGAACTCGCGATGTTTAGTATACGAGGTTAGCACGCTAACCTCTACGCCAAGCCCCGAGGGCAATTATACATCTTGAATTCAAATGTAACCAATTCAATTGAAATATTTATTCTCGCTTGGGACGGGAAACGAATTTGAATAGATTGTTAATTTTCAGCATATTTTATAAGCAAATCAGAAAAATACTAGCTATATTTATGTGTGTATTTATTTCCGTTCCAATATTAATGAAAAGAAATATTAAAGATTTTACTCAACTGGAGACAAAGAAATTAGCTCATCACAAGCTTGGCTAGCTTCACGATGGATGATCTTTGTGTTTTTGCTCCAGCTCCTACTGTGTATTTTTGCGTGTATGTGTGTTCGCAATAGTTACACAAGTTACAGTTACAGCCAGAAAATTCCCTCGAGTCTTTGCATTAATGAATTGGACCAAAGCCATAAGATTAGTTCAGAGTCCCTTCTCAAAGCTAAGCAAATAAAAGGAACAAAAGCTTTATTTATTTTTACACAATTTTTTTAACCTACTCTATTTTTTATGATAAAACAGAATAATTTTTTTTTTCAATTGCATTAATATTTAAGTATTTTAAAAGACTTTGGTAGTAAATCTTGAATAAAATAGAGATCCTTATCTGTATACAATTTTATAATTAACCTACTAGTTTTTCCAATAATATAAATAAATTGAATATCTCTGTTCATAATGAGATTTGTTCATAATGTTCATCATGAGATTTTAAACATCAATTCTATCTCCAAACAGGACATAGAATTGGCTATAAAGAAAATTAAACCAAAGAGATCTTTTGGGCCTGATGGCATCCCTCCCTATATTTTTAAAGGTTGTATTAATTTGTTAGTCGACCCTCTATTCTATCTCTTTAACCTATCGTTAAAACTTGAGAAATTTCCAGATATCTGGAAAATAACTAGTATAAAACCTATACTCAAAAAAGGAGATAAAAGAATCATTGGGAACTATAGACCCATTTCCTTGCTCTCAACACCAGCTAAACTATTTGAAACCATCCTCTATAAAAAAATTTACTATCATATATCCAAATATATCTCTGAATACCAGCATGGCTTCTTGCCCAAAAGATCAGTCTTTACAAACTTAGCGCTGTATACTGATTATGTTGCGGAGAGTCTTGATTTGGGACTTCAGGTAGATTCCATTTACATGGATATCTCTAAGGCATTCGACACTGTATCGCATGATATTCTGTTGACCAAATTAAATCATTATGGCTTCTCCCAATCACTTGTAAATTTTATGTCAACTTACTTGCGTGACAGAAAGCAGTCTGTAAGTTTTGGCCGGGAGAAATCTTTTGAATTTCCTGCTTGTTCGGGAGTGCCCCAGGGATCTAATCTGGGACCCCTCTTGTTTATCATATTTATCAACGACATCGCAAAGGTTATCAGAAATAGTAAAGTCCTACTATTTGCTGACGACATTAAAATATATAAATCCATCAGCGATTATTCTGATTGTTTGAAACTGCAGGAGGATCTAGAAAGGATCGCAAACTGGTGCGCCTCGAACAGTATGGATTTGAATATTAGCAAATGCTCTGTGATGAGCTTTACAAAAAAGAAATCAAATACAGTCTTTGAATATTTAATAAGTACAAATCCCTTACCACGTGTTGAATTGGTGAGAGATTTGGGAGTCATTTTCGACTCTAAACTCAATTTCGATGTTCAAATTCAGTCTGTTGTGAATAAATCTTATAAAATGCTTGGTTTTATAATTAGAAATTCTAGAAATTTCACAAATATAAACACAATCAAGTCTCTGTACTTTACACTTGTCAGGCCTCACCTAGATTTCGTTCAGTTGATTTGGAGTCCTATTACGGCTTATCAAAGAAACGCACTTGAGCAAGTTCAGAAGAGGTTCGTGAGATTTCTCTTCTATAAATCTGTTGGACATTATGATCTCTATTCCAGCTATGATCAGCTGCTTAGTCTGTTTGACATCAAGTCGCTCTCTGATAGAAGGGGAGACGACGCCATAAACAATTTAAATAAATTGTTATGTGACTGTTGGGACTGCGGTGATCTGTTGGCCAAAATTGCCTTCAGGGTGCCTGCATTTAATTCTCGGCGAGAGGTCTTCTCTACCTAGGAAGGTCGAGAACCAACATAAGGAAAAATCTCCCATTTTTAAAATGATAGTTGAATATAATAGAAGAGAAATCTAGCGGACCTTTTGAAATGAGCTTATAAGCCGATATATATGTATTATTTTGTTTTATTTTTTGTTGTTTATTTTTATTTTTTTTTTTCTCTTTTTCCTTATCTTTATAAAAATTTATATCCTTTACATTTTGATTTTTTTATTGTTATTGTTATTGTTATTGTATGCTCTTTTTTAAATGGATTTAAATCTGTAAGAGAGTGTTTATTCCAAATAAATAAATAAATAAATAAATAAATAAATAAATAAATAAAAAATGCAAGCCCACGGGGCTTGGAGTAGTTGGTAGTGTGCCTACCTTCTATACCGAACGTCGCGGGTTCGGACCCCAGGCAGTCCGATGATTTTATTTAAGGCATTTGGATACCAAATGACTTAAATAGAAATGCCTGGACCCCAAATATATATTATATATTATTAATATAACGGTTATCGTCAAAGTCTTAAATGGCCTAAGTTGCCGAAAAGACTGTGTGAATGGGAGAAAAAAATGCAATATATGCTTTGTTACAAAAATCCTACTTTACAATATAAACAAAAAACTTCTAAATTATAAAATCTGTAATTACAAAAATAAAATTTATCAATAAATAAGAAATTATATATAATATTTAAGATATTATATATATCGCGTATATGAGCCGCGAAATTTATACAATGCGACAGCACACCCTTATTTTTTCGGATATATGAATTAATAAATATTTAAAATTTATCAATATCTGGATATTTAATGTCCAAACATTATTTTTTTAAATTTTAAATATAATATCTTGGGAGCTTCAAAACTACTATAAAGACTACAAAGCACTACAGCATTTTATTTTGGACAATATTTTCCTTTTCGGCAAAAGGCTGTTTGAATAGAAATGATATGGACAAATGTACGAAAAAAAATTCCATATACGCCCCTGACAATTATATTCTTTTTTCCTTTTTGCTTACAATTTTTTTTAAGTACATCTTTTTTTATCCTTAACAATACATAGGCCTATATATTTTTTTTTTTGAAATTTTATTTGAATACATTTCAAAAATCAGCGAAAAATATAAGCGAAATATGAATTTTAAGAGCCAATTTCTGAGTACATTGATAAAGTACTAAATAATAAATACACTAGACAAATGTATTTTTTTTTTTTTCGTTTTTAAGATATTTTTTTATATAAAAATAGATTTATTTTTTAGACTCAGGATAGATGAAAACGTATAATTCCATCTGAATTTTTTCGCTATCCCCTAAAGTAAGGCTGAACGTACACCACTTGAGCAAAAACGTTTTTGCCTAAAACTGTTTTTTCAATGCTTTTCTATGGGTCAACGCATACCTAACAGACAAAACACAATTGGACTTGATTCGACATCATTGAACAAAATGTTTTACCATTGAGCATTTTGCTCAATCGGTATGCGTTGGCATCGAACAAAACGTTTTGCTCTTGGACAAAACATTTTGTTCGAAATTTTGGTGTGCGTTCAGCCTAAGAGAAAATAAAAATATATTTCTGTTTATTATTTTTCTAATACCCTTATTAGCATACACATGAAATGTTTTATAAATACAATTAACTATAATCAGAATAGTTGATACTTAGATTTCTATATTAAACTTATTAATAATCCAACTCGGATCAAATAAAAAAGGAAATTATTTATTTGGTTGACTGCATTTGATTATATCGTTTGATAAACTTAAAAAAAAAGTTAATAATACAGAAAAAAACAACAACGTTAATAGAGACGGATAATAAGAGTGAAAAAAAAAAAAATATCTCTGAGCAATTTGTCTTTAATTTCCGTTCGTGTGATCAACACAAATAAAGCCCAGATAAAATTAGATAACACCTGTTCGTCGATGTTATGTGCATGCTCACCACCCACATAACCAACCCTTCTCCCCAAACCTAACGTCTTCTTGCCCTTTCTCAACTTTTGCCCTTCCGTTTGCGTTGCTCGCATTCAACTTTGCAGCCCTCTCTTTCTCTCTCTTGTTATTTTCAGATAAAACAAATTTCACTTCTCGGTTAAATATCTTATCACCTGTTATCCATAATCTTCTTTCCTTTTTTTTTAATACAAGGGTAAAAATCTACTCAAATAAAAAATAAAATCTTATTATCACTCAATATATTAGAAATAAGGTTCATTCACGCTTTACTTAAGGATTTAATTTTTTTTTTTTCAACAAGAATATAATCTATTTTTATTTCTTCTTACCTATGTTTGTAATATATATTGAGATAGTATTGCTATTATGTCACAATTTTGATGTCTGTCAGTAAATAAAATTTCTCAAGAATAAAACTAGCTAAAAAGTTGGAATTTTATCAAGGAAGGGTTACACATAGCTTCCTAATGCAAATTCTATATATTTACTTGACACTAATTGGGCCCTGAAGATTACCTCTATCGAGACCGAAACGTCGACTCAATAAAATATTTAAAGAAAAAAATTTGGCTGCCAGTCTCTGCTTCTGTTGTCCAAATGTTTTTGACGATAAAAAATGAATTTACTAATATAATCAATCAATGGAATGTAATTATTAATATATTTTTTATTCGTCATAAGTTTTAATTTTATTTTTTAATAAATTTTTTGTATAAAAAATATGTCTTTTGTAACAAGAGTGAACAGGAGAATAGAATAGTAAAGGAGTGTGTTGGCGCCAAAAAAAAAAAATAACCTCCTCTCTGATTTTGATCTCCGGTTATATTCATTGGTTATTTATCATATAAATTATAAATTGTGTATAGAATTTTTTATTTATTATAATGATTTTGGCACCAGCACTTCAGGCTTTTTGTGCCGTGTATAGAAAGAAAATCTTTATAATTGAATAAAATATCTGATTTGTGCTGCACTCTTGTGGAAACTTTAAAAATTATAGTTATAATTCTAAAAGTCTCCACGGGGTCGCAGCACTAATCAGAGATAGATATCCTCCACGGATAATACTAGGTCGCTGTAAATAACCTGAAAAAAAAAAACAGGTTAAAAGATAAATGAATTTTATTTAAATTTCCTTTCTCGTTGGGATCGCGCATCCGAGTTTTATACAGTTTTATCCGCGATTTTTGTATAAAACTACAAAATCATGTATAAAACCCAACTCTGATCTCGACACAAAATAAATTTGATCTGACAGCACAGTACACAAATTTCAATTATCAAAGGTAAAAAAATTCTGTGCTGTGCGATTATTCACACCAGATTTTTATTTATTTATAATAATAGCTGAGTGTTCAATTATCCGTGTTTTGAAAATCAGGGATTATAACAACTTTAATCGCTGATAATATGAATTTTTTATTTTCTCTTTTTGTGTTATAAAAAAAAGCGATAGGTTATATCAAAGCCAATCAAAGTCCGGATACTTTTTCAATGGAAAATATTGATTTTGAATTTAGAAATAGTCTATTTAACCTCTTTAAAAAATTAAATGACATTCGCTCTCTATATGGGTATTATTTTATGTATGGGGAAACAATGCACTCTTTAAAAAAATTTTATCAAAAGCGTTAAAATATTGTATTTTTAGAGTTATATTTTTTACCTTATGTAAAAAACAAATTTATTAAACCTTTTGTGGTTTGTATTATTATTATTATGGGACTTTTTAATAATAATAGACCACATTTGTATTAATTATATAAATACTGTACAACGTTCCGACTGCAGAATATGCAGTCGAAACGTTGTACATTATTTATATAATTAATACAAATGTGCTCTATAATTAAAAACTGCTATAATAATAAAAAACAATTTTTTTTTTCAAATGCTTAAAAATCTTTTTGAAATGAATTGAAGGCAGTGGCGTCACTACTATTTATTTTTACTTTCTCTTACTATAGAGAAAGTATTAGATTGTATTCATGTCAAAAATTCGATGTCGATATTTTGATGGAAATACACGTTTTGAGGTCGTCTGAATCCTAAAAAGTGAATCCCGCAAGATGGTCTGTCTGTCTGTCGGTGAACAAAAAATCTCAATAGCGAAAAGAACTAGTGGTTGAAATTTTACATTTAAGTTAGGTATCTCTCGGGGGCGTGAAAAAAGCTTTTAAACAAAATAGGCCAGAGTACTAGTACTTTACTTTTCTTTTTCAGTTTTTTTTTTTTCAATTTTTTCAAAATTTGCCTTAACGATTTTGATTGAAATTCGAAATCAATTATTCTTTAGATATTCTTTATAATATATTTTTTCATTTTGTCCTCGAAATTATTCGAAACAGACTTTTTACTCCTATCGGAAAGATAGGAGAAATAGATGACAACAAAATATAAATATTTTCTTTTGATTATCAATTTTACATCTTTAATTCTATTGTATCGTACTGCCGGAAATGAAATTAAATTACACAAAAATCTGGCGTGACAAGCACAGAATACAACTTATAATTACCGAAGGTAAGAGAAAGTTGTGTGCTGTACAAGCATTCTCACCAGATAATTTATTTATTTTTTAAACATTCACACTTTTTTCTCATTCACACTTACATTCACACAGTCTTTTCGGCAACTTAGGCCATTTAAGACTTTGACGATAACCGTTATGAATATATATTATTTGGGGTCCAGGCATTCTTATTTAAGCCATTTGGTATCCAAATGGCTTAAATAAAATCATCGGACTGCCTGGGGTCCGAACCCGCGACGTTCGGTATACGATTTTTTAATTTTAGTTTCGTTTAAAAAAATTTAAGCATATCAATAAAAATTAGAAAAAATACCGGGATTGTGAATACCTGAGACGAAATCGAACTCTTGGTTTGAACCTTTTAAGCCTCAATTCTCTTGTTATTTTGAAAATCTGGCCCATGTTTCAATTCGTCAAAAAGGGACATTCGTGTCGAGTTGAGGACCAAGCCAGATTTTCATTTTCATAGACATGTCTCCAAATCCTAGTTTGATTCTTTCAAGTCTACATAATTGAGGCTTTGTAGACTCAAACCAAGCGTTCGATTTCGACTCCGGTACTTAAAAACTATATGAAAAGATGAATGAATATCGTTTATTATTTTAGAATTTATTTTCATAACAATATATACCTAGTATGTTCATTTCTCTCTAAATAACTTCTGTGTTCTTGTTTAGATGATTTTTTTTTACAATCGCAACATTGTTTGATAAAAAAAAAGCCAGGGCCTTTTCATTAGGTTTGTTTTATTAACAACCATAGGATGCATAAATACATTATTTTTTGCTTGCCTGAATATAGGCAAATCAAATTACTGACTTTCTAATGGATTTTCCCGATTAATTATTCAGAGCTATAAAGCGGAACATGCGAGTCTGACTTTTTTCGAAATTAACCAATTCATTCGCTCAAAATTTTTTTTGATTATTTTCAGAGTAAAAATGTTAGAGGGATCCACAAGCCCGGAGCTAGTTTGCATAGTAAACCATTGGAGACACACAGGTATAAACATACCCGCACCAGGGACACACAGGGATCCACACGTCCGCACCAGGGACACACATTTTTCTTCTGGTCACTTTCGATCTACTGTCTGTGTCCCTGATGCGGGCGTGTGTATCCCTGTGTGTCCCTAAAGGTTCACTATGCAGACTAGCTGCGAGCGTGTGGAACCTTCAATCATTTTTACTTTCTCTTACCTCTATATATCCTATGTTAGACAAATATATAGAGAGAGAAAGTATTGGATTCATGTCAAAAATTCGATGTCGAGATTTGGATATACACGTTTTGAAGTCCCCTTAATCCAAAAATCTGTCTGTGTGTGGTTGTTCAATTTTAAGCATGAAGGAATTGAGCTATTAGGCTGAAATGTTATATTTAAGTAAAACACCCCCCGGGACCGTAAAAATAAGCTTTTAATCAAAATCCGCCAAAAAGTACTAGTACTTTACTGATGTACTTTTTCAGTTTTTTTCGATTTTCTCAAAATTCGCTCCAATGATTTTGATTAAAATTCAAAAACCAATTATTTTTTAGATTCTCTTTAAAATGTATATTCTCATTTTTCTCTCAAAATTGTTTGTAGCACACTTTACTCTTATACTTCATAGAAAAGATAGGAAAATGGTGCCATGGTAACAAAATATAAATATTTTTCCATGTTTATAAATTTTACATCTTGAATTCTAATATATCGGCGTAAACTAAATATATGTCGACACGAAAAATCTGGTGTGACAAGCACAGAACACAACTTTCGATTACCGAAGGTAAGAGAAAGTTGTGTGCTGTGCGGCCAGTCACACCAGATTTTTAATCATTTTTACTTGGATTCTTTTGCCAAATTTTCAATAAACTAATTTATTAATTCACATGAAAAAAATAATTTTGTAATTACTTGTAGTCATTTCGTTTCATTCAACTTCAAAAAGATTTCAAAGTTAAATAAATTAAAAAAATTTAACGAAACGTGAAAAAAAAAAGGAATGAGGAAAAGAGAGCTTGGAAAAGAGGGGTGGTGACTTCAGGTGGGTTTTTGCCTTTGTGAACACTCCTAATGACCCTAATAATCGGCAGCAGCCGAGGGCGCAAGGTGTGCTTTGATCTCACTTGATGTTCTATCAAATTGACTTTAACTAAGCGCAGATATAGTTTGGTTAAGGATCTCATTTGGATGTGAGTTTCTATTTCAAAGCATTCGTCCTTCTCATCCTCGACGTTATATGTCGTAAGTTGTAAGTCGTAAGCTTGTTTTGCGGGTCGCGTAACTTGACACAACCCATCTTCTCATTCCAGATCTCCTTTTAGCCTCTCTCTCAATGCTTTGCAAAACCACACGGATCACTCGAAAAATTTTATTATACAATAAATTATTAAATAATCATATATTCCTAATCTAGATATATAATTCGCTAATGTCCGTCTGTCTGTCTGTCTGTCACGCTCTATTTAGGCAACTTCCCGCTGAAATTTTGAAACGAATTTTTTTATGCTTAAAGAGGACCTCCTAGGGATTACAGGAAAATTATTTTCATCCCGAAATTACTATAACTTTTTGAGTTATTAATTCCTTTGACTTTGAGGATGTACAAGATTATATAACTTTCTTAATGTATTTGGAAGTTTACTTGTAAAAGTATTCAGATGGATTTGAATGATTATAATAAAAAATTTTTTACACAAAAATTTTTTTTATTTTTCAGGAATTAAACACCGACGACTGGTTTGCGCACATTTCTCAGTTTCGGTCACCATATGTGACCATCATCAGGCCTAAAAAATTAAGATACATTATACAAAACTTAAGGCTTAAAACAAAATCTATCTGATCTTTTGGAAAAGAAAGTATTCTAAATAATTTAATGTTAAAGAATCTATGTAACAAGGTGTAAAATTATATTTTAAGATCAGATAGATTTTGTTTTAAGCCTTAAGTTTTGTATAATGTATCTTAATTTTTTAGGCCTGATGATGGTCACATATGGTGACCGAAACTGAGAAATGTGCGCAAACCAGTCGTCGGTGTTTAATTCCTGAAAAATAAAAAAATTTTTGTGTAAAAAATTTTTTATTTTAATCATTCAAATCCATCTGAATACTTTTACAAGTAAACTTCCAAATACATTAAGAAAGTTATTAATTCCTAAAGTTACGATTTCTCCCATAGGAAATGTATAGAGAAATATACAGTGGCGTAGCGAGCTTAGCTCGCGCCCGGGGAACAATACCTGTTTAGCGCCCCTCATCCCCACACCCCATTCGAAAACCATATATTATTATATATAAAACTAGACGCAAAGCCCGCCTTCGGCGGGCCCCCTACCGGGGGCTGCCCCCTGGACCCCCTTGCTCGCCTTCCCTTTTCAATTTTATATATAGAGTTTATTTTAACGGTTAATTATTCATGAACTTAAGATTTTTTGTGAATAATATCCTTTCCGGGACTCTCCGGTACACAGACAAAAAATTTACGCCGATATTTTAGAATTCAAAATGTAAATAAATAAAAAAAAATGGTAAACATGGGTAAATATTTATATTTTGTTACTATGGCAACTATTTCTCCTAATTTTTATTTTTTTCTTATTTTAACGGTTAATTACTCATTAACTTATTGTTATTTGTGAAACAAAACCTGTCCGGGATTCTCACAAACATACACAGAAAATTTCATCATAATTGGTTCAGTCGTTTAGGAGGAGTTCAGTCACATACACACTACAGAAGAATTATATATATAAAGATATACAAAATTATTATATTACACTGGCACTAAACTTAAAATATATTTTCCAGAAATCAATTTTAATAAAAATTATCCAACAATTTTTTGTTTTGTGATCCATTTGCGATCAATGGAATGTAATTATTAATATATTTTTTATTCTTCATAAGTTTTAATTTTATTTTTTAATAAATTTATTTGTATAAAAAAATATAAAAAAAATATGTCTTTGTAACAAGAGGGAACAGGAGAAGAGAATAGTAGAGGAGTGTGTTGGCGCCAAAAAAAAAAAAAAAAACTCTCTGTTTTTGATCTCCGGGTATATTCAATGGTAATTTATCATATAAATTATATATTGTGTATTGGGATCTATGGGAGAGGCGTGGCTTCACCTGGTGGCAAAAAGTGAACTAGCCATTGTAAGATTGAATGGCTGAGCTGATACGCAAGTACACGTGTTTTATGAGACAAAAAGTTTAATTAAAAATAAAAAATGGGTGTGACGGTACAGGAAATTTGTAGGTTTTCTTCTGCCACACTTACTATTAGAAATTTTATTTGTGGAGACAATATTATTGATCCTGGTGATGTTTTAAAGTGAGTAATAGTAATGACAGTTTCAATGACAGACCAAATTCTTGCTTTCTGTTTACAAACAACAAGTTTACGAGAAGAATTTCATGCAGTGGCGTCATTGGGGGGGGAGGGGGGGGGGGAGCCCCGCCGCCCCCCCCCCCCAAGGGCTCTGATTTTTATAAAATTTTATATTATTCAAAATAAAATGCTCCAAAATACATCTAGGAGTATACAAACTGTACAAATTTTATAATAATAATAACAAAAAATGTATTTGGAGTGCACCACATAAATCAGCTCTTAAAAAAATACGATATGAGACGCCTTTGCTCGAGCACAATTGTTTTAGAGAAAAACAAGAAAAAGATAGAGGCAAAAATTAAAAAGAAGCCTTCTAAATCAGATAGATTGATTCTTCTACAATAAAATTATTTATAATTTTCACTATACTGTCTTTTTTTTGGAAAAGAATGAAATCGAACTGTTTCATGCTTAGATGCATGACTTTTACACCCATAAACACAAAGTAGATACACATTGCTTTTATTTTTATAAGGAGAAAATTTCATATTTGTGAATATATTAGTGTATGTATGTATTATTTATTAATCTAACAATAATGTTTACTCGTGGGTTATAACTTTTTTTTTTAAAAAATACAATTATATCAGATGTTTACATGTTCTTGTTCCTTATATCACGTTAAACATATGAAGGTTTATCCTACAATGGCTAGTTCGACTTTAAGCCACCAGGTAGAGTATTGAAATGCTAAAGATCCCAATAGAAAGAAAATCTTTATAATTGAATAAAATATCTGATTTGTGCTGCACTCTTGTGGAAACTTTAAAAAACTATAATTATAATTCTAAAAGTCTCCACAGGGTCGCAGCACTAATCAGAGATAGATATCCTCTTAATTTATATGATCTATATATGTTATAATTTCTAGTATTGTAGTTATATAAAGGAAGTGCGACCAGTCAAAGATTTTTAATTATTTCGTTAAAATCAATTTATATATATCTTGTTTTGTGAAATGAAGATGAAATGAATGAAGAAGAAAGAATAAAGCAAAAAAAGAATAAAAAAGATCTATAGAAAATTCTATTCAAGTTATAAAGAATGAAACTTATTGAACTTGGTTGGTATAGAAAATAATAAAAAAAAAAAAGTTGCTCTCCCATTTCCTTTAATTTATGAGAGGAGCAGCAAACCTCGCTATAGCGAGGCTTAAAGTTGCAAATCTTGAATCCGATTCATCTGAATTGAATTCTTTTTTACTTTTTTCTCTCTTTTTTTCAAGATGATATTACGAATGAGTCATTGGTAGAGTAAAAGAAAATAAAATGAATAAATAAAGAGAGAAATATGGATATTAAGTAAAAGAGTATTTCAAAGAAAAACTACATTATGATTTTTTTTTTTTAATTAAAAAAAATTAAAAAATTATAATTATTTATTTTTTAATGTCAAAAATTAAAAATATTCCAATTAATAAATAAAGTGGAATCTCGCTTAAAGAGCATTATTCGTTCTAGATTAATACTCGTAAAACGAAACACTCGTTATGCGAAACGATAACATTTTCCGCCATAGAGCTGTCCCAGATTGATGTAACATGCACACAATCCGGGACTTCTCTCTTAGCCACGCGTTATGCGAAACGTTAAGCAAGTCATTCTTTTACAATTTGATTTATCGTTATGCAAATTATAGGTGCTCGCTAAGCGAGGTTCTACTGTAATTAAATAAGCCATTTTTACTTTCTCTTCGCGCTATATATGTTAATATTATACACATTTTGAAGTTCCCTGAATCCAAAAAAGTGGTTTTCGTGACATATGTGTGTGTGTGTCTGTCTGTCTGTGAACAAAATATCTCAAGAACGAAAAGAGCTAGGAGGTTGAAATTTTATATTTAAGTTAGGCACCCCCCTGGCACGTGACACGAAGCTTTTAATCAAAATCGGCCAAAAAGTACTAGTACTTTATTGATGTATTTTTTCAGTTTTTTCGATTTTCTCAAAATTCGCTCCACCGATTTTGATTAAAATTCAAAAAATCATTTATTTTTAGATGCTCTTTAAATTGTTTATTCTCATTTTGCCATTGAAATCTTCTGAAGGCCAATTTACTCCTGTACTTCATTGGAAAGATAGGAGAAATGGAAACAAAATATAAATATTTTCCCATACTTATAAATTTTACATCTTGAAATTTCATGAATCTTATTTTTTTGCTTTTTCTTTTTATATATTATTTGTTTGAAGCTAAAAATATGTAGAACACAAAATATCTGGTGTGGCAAGCACAGAACACAATTTTCTCTTGCCGAAGGGTAAGACCACTCACACCAGATTTTTATATTCGTTAAAATTATAAGT
>JAKCPI010010467.1:0-67565 GCA_023213315.1 Euborellia annulipes
GCCTCGAGTCAATCATAAAAAAAAAAAAAAAAACAATACTTTCTCAATATATATTTCATATATAGGTAAGAGAAAGTAAAAATAGTTTAAAGTCAGGGTAAAAGACGTTGTCACGTTAAAAGGCCACCGGCTGTGTAGAAGACACAACCAACAACAAATTTTTTTTTAATTTTGGCTGCTCCTTCTCATCTTAATTTATGTATGATGTGCTTGCAGAATAATATGCGTGTGGCTTGGATCTTTCGATTTATATTGTACGTATATCAATAAGAAGCGAAGAATAAATAATTTCTCTTATACCTACGAGACATAATAAAAGCATAGGTTTTCTTCCATAAACGTCGGAAAGGCCGCCAACTAGAGGAGAGACAATAAATTGTAAAAATGAAAATAAAGATCCCAAAAAACCCTAAAAAAAATAAATAAATATTAATATTATATGATAAATAAGAATTTTTTTTTTTTTTTTTACCTCCAAAGAGAATGTTACTAAAACGATCAGGTGTTCCAAAAATCCGTTGAAAAAATTGTATTTTTGATAAGAATTTCGAATAAATGCCATGTGGATGATCGTTGACACGATAATAATCAAGTAGTGAGGGCAATAGAGGTAGAATCATCGTAAAGGCGAGTAAATCAAGAAGCAACGAGGTGAAGATGATATAAAGAGTTGATGTGTTGTTTGGAAAGTTGATATCCATGAAGCCATTCTGTTTTGTCGTCGTTTGTGTTTTCCGTTGTGTGATTTGAGTTCCCCTCGGTGGACGAGGAAGGCATTCTCCTGAAAATAAAATACAAAACTTATTAAAATTTTTTGAAAATATGGAGAAATAAAAACCAGCAGATTTCATTTTTTTTTTTTTTTTTTTTTTTTTTTTATTTGGCAAATATTTCGGGCCTGTGTTATAGATATATCTTTTTAGATGAAGATAGTGGACAGCTTGGTGGATATTATTGAGAAGGATGTAGATAAATAAAAATCTGGAGATGATATTCAGGCCAATTTATTCGAATTTTCACCACCCGCTATACGTCAACGTTTTGGAGTTCAAACGATTCCTTCTTCAGAACCTTATAGTTAAGGGGGTTCAGGAGCGACGTCTAAACGTACTTTAAAAAAAACTAGACTATTATAAGGAACTTTTCAATGCGGTTTTTTTTAAAATGAATTAAATTCATAAGAAATTATCGGTACATCGAGCTAATGACTTATTAAAAAATTATCGTAATTAATTGTTTTTGTTATCAAGCAAATACAAAAAAAACAATCTGTCCCAATAATCTTTAATTTTTTTTAAATTTAAAAAGAATTTATTGTTATTATTAATCACATATTAATTAAGAAATTTTTAAAATAAGCTTAGATGATTTATTTAAAATTCAACTGTCAAATTAGTTCAGTTTCTTGCAATAGATGGCAGGCTAGTCTAACAGCCGATCCCCTTTTTGGCCTATATTTATATATTTTTATGCTTTTATTAATTATGTTAATTTTTAAATAATTCATTAAAAAAATGCCCCAATAATCTCTTATAAATTTAATTAATTTAAAAAAAACCGCATTGGAAAATTCCTTATAATAGTCTAGTTTTTTTTAAGTACTTTTAGACGTCGCTCCTGAACCCCCTTAAATCTCCGGCCCAGCTTCCAATTATACTTTGACTAGCCGCGCCGCCCGCCTTCGGCGGGCTTCGCGTAACGGGGGGCTACGCCCCCTGGACCCCCAGCCGCTGGCTCGGGCCCGCCTGCGGCGGACCCTCGCCTTTCTTAAATATGGAGAAACGGGCTGGACGTCTGAGGCGGGGGCTACGCCCCCTGGACCCCCAGCCGCTGGCTCGGGCCCGCCTGCGGCGGACCCTCGCCTTTCTTAATTATAAAAAGAAAATTATTATTACTACGTATTCCAATCCAGTGCCTGCTTGAGGATTTGTTTACCTTCATAGAATACACAACTTCAAAGAATACTTGAATATTTCTCTATACATTTCCTATGGGAGAAATCGTAACTTTAAGAATTAATAACTCAAAAAGTTATAGGAATTTTGGGACCCGAGTATTTTTCCGGGACTCTCTATAACGTCCTCTATAAGACTGCAAAATTTCGTTTCAAAATTCCAATGGGAAGTTGGTCAAACAGAGCGTGACAGACGGACAGACAGACAGACGGACACTCCGTAATTATTATATATAGATTTTATACTTCATCACTGAGTTAGTCCAAAAGGCGCACAGTTTCATGTCTTAATTTAGTTCTTCATAGTGATGGTATTCACAAAACATTGATAGGTTGTTTTATTGGCTTTTTCGCTTCTCTCTTCGTCATGAGAGCCGGGGTGGCTTTTTTATGAATATAAAAAGTTATAAAAGAGAATATATACATACATGTTTGTTTTAACATACAATTAGTGAATCAAATTTTTTTTAAATGACATCAAATTCAATCAACAGGTTTCATTTCCCGATACTTTGAATAATACAAAATGCCAAAAAGCTCCGTGTCCATAGGCCAACAGAGAGAGATTACGCTTATAAAGACTAATTCGGCCTTGTCTGTAAAAAAAAAGTCAAAATTATATAATTACCTGACTTCCTATAGGAAACCCTCGAAAAAAAGCCTGGCACCGATAAACAACTTATTGGAATTTCCAAGTGATAAACTCTTATCATCAGAGACCGCACTAATGAATTATTATTTTTTTTATTAGTACAAATGTTAAATTATCTTGATGAATTTATTTTGAATGAAATTTTCCTTCTATTTCTTCCTTGTTAAATAAATTTCTTTTAATACATCGCCCTCAATTGAGAACTTAGAAAATTTAATTTGATTTATTCATCTATTTGCGATGAATGTTGATGTTCTGGGCCTGTGTAAAAAACTGCTTATTTATATATGTATAAATTAATTAAATATTTAAATAGGTAAAAATAATTTTTTTTGTAAGAACTTGGCCTTTTTTTGTTGGGATATAATTTTTTTTTCTGCTGTATGTATTATTAATATAAAAAACTGGAGGAAGATCACGATTGGGGACCGAAACGTAGAGAGTGAAAACAAAATAATTGATTAATTATTTCTCCCGTTGTCTCAGTTTTTCACAATAAACAAAAATACCAAGGAAGCCTTTAAATACCTTACTTAGTTTTCGATATATTTCCATTTAATTGAACGGGGTCTTAAGCGGTCATTGATGTGAAAGATTTCGCCTCCACATGGCTATGGTTAATATTTACACGGATCTTATTTAAGAATTTAACGTTATATTACGTTGTCTGTTTAATAAACTTTATTTGTAATAAATCCTCAGCTTCATATTATGTTGACTTCAACTTAAGACATTCTTATATAAATCACATAAAAATAAAAAAATCTTGTGTGATTTATACTTGAATAAAGCCGTGATAGTATTGTAATTTATTTATTCTTCATTTTATAATTAAAGGAACCCTCGAATCACATGCTTTTGACATAGATAATGAAATGATTGAAATGAATACCATAGGCCTATATGATGGCTTTTCTTTTTTAACAGAAATAGAATAATGATAAATATTAAATGTGAAGGTGAATTACCTGGAATGCAAATAAAACGTTTGTTTGAGAAGCAGCCAGAGTTTTTGGATGCACACATATACACACTCCAAATGGCAATGTTCAACTTTCTTTTCTATTTTGATTAACTTTTTAAACTTTCACTATTAGTATGAGTGTTGCTCTTGTTCTTCTACTTTCTATGCTAGTGCTTACACCTACTATTTGACTCATAGCTCCTTTCCTTTCACTTTGATTTTGACATTTGCACTTGCGACTGCGTCTGTTGGCGCGCCGAGCCGCCATTGTTTATTCGTAATTGCCATCTTGGCCGCCACGCGGCGCCACCCTACCGCCCGCCCGCCTCTATGAATCAATGGTGGCGGAGATACGGGATACGGGATACGGGAAGCGCTTGTCCTAAAAACAAGAGGGTCTGTTGTCTTTTAATTATTATGGTGAGAAGTTCTATTTGTGAATTTAGGTCAATCTCAACGTTCTGTTGAATTATTGTACTTGTGAAGGTTTAAAAAAAAATTAGGCTCAAAAAAGAATTTAGTGATTTAGAAGCGCTCTCACCCCCCCCCCTCCAACTGATCACAGATTTGACTCAACTAATAGCGCATTCATTCTAAATCTCAAATAAAAAGAATATTTTGTGGAGTTTATGTATGAATTAGTCGTTTTCATTTGTTTAGAAAATAAGCAATGGACTGTTGAGCCTTCTCGATCAGAACTTTGAAATTGTGGCTTCCAGGGAACTAGAAGAAATGTTTGAAAATTGAGGGAATTAATTAAAGAATAAATTTATGTTAATATATACTGGATATTGATATCTTATCTGTCACCATCTGCTCTCTAGGGTGACTCCGAGCTTCTGGACTAAGAGGGAGATGAATGCACTCTGTGGGGCGGATGTCCTCCCTGATTGAACATCACTCTCTTAGATTGAATGCCCTCAGGAAAAGACAAGATTCTATCTTACAAGGGTATTTTATGGCTGGTAGAATTTTAATCAGGAATAAAAGACAGAAGAAAATGCAGCCAGGGTTCTTTCTTAAAAAAAAATATATATTTTCAGCATCTGACGTTTCGGCCTTGATTAAATCCAACTTCGGAGTTGTTAGTTGTTATTATATACAGCTCCGAAGATGGCTTTAATCAAGGCCGAAACGTCAGATGCTGAAAATATATTTTTTTAAAGAAAGAATCCTGGCTACATTTTCTTCTGTTTTTTATTCCCGATTGACATTCTCTCTGTTTGGCTCTTGTCTAGATATTAATAAGGAAAAAATGTTCTTTGTGATTGACTTGCCTATTGAAAAACGTGTTCATTATTCTAATCAGACAAATTGCCGCCTAATCGTGATCGTCAAAGTGAAGATAATTTTGTTTATAACGGGACTGCAACAGTGTAAAGAAGCTTGTCTCATCGTCAAAACACTTTATCCCACGGGAGTTTGTGTTTAATCTCTAACACTTATAGAGGGAGATCAAACATCATTTGGTAAGGAACAAAGTTACCCGAAGAAACCCCCTGACGAGAATTAATGACCCTCAAGTCACATCCTCTAAGTAAATTTTCAATTATGGAATGGTCGTGATGCCTGGCCCTGACCTCCGTGTGGCTGAAAGGCTTCAGAGGTCTCAAAACTAAGCGGTTAGGTTTGTTCTCCGGTTTGGCCGCTCTTGCGAATCGGGGCTGGTCAGGCGAGGAGGCTGTGGTGGAGGGTGTTGAGGTCAGACGGTCCAGACTGTTATTTTGAATATCTCGGAGAGGACGTCGTCGTCGTCGTCGTCCCCCCACAGGACCATCATGTATAGGGGATCTTTTGTGAGGTCCGTCTGTGGAACTGCTTTGCCTCTTCTCTACCACTCTCTAAACTCTGTTTATAGGAATTATTAAAAAAAAATTTAAAATTTGAGATAAATATTATTTATTTTAATATTAATATATGGAGAATATAAATTAGCACAATATTAAAGGCATCTTGATAGTTTTATTCTCTTGTATTAATAATTGATTATTTTTTTTTTAATATTCAAAAAAAAAAAAAAACAATTTTAATACAAAAAAGCCTATTTAAAATTACAAAAAAAAATTTAAATAGTTGTATTCTAATAAAAATATCAATCACAGATTAGAAATCATAAATGCCTATAATATATAAATATATATAGATATATATATATATATATAACATTTTTTTATTTTATAATTATACAATTTTAATATACAACAATCCAATTATAATATATGTTGGTTTTTCTTCTATATGAATAAATGAAAAAAAAAAAAATGATTAAACATAAATTCCACCAATCATTCAATTTTAGGTTCTGTGTGTTTCAAGGGCTTAATGAGAAAAAAGACCTCGGGGGTGGGTTTGGCGATAAATCGCAATTATTTTTTCTTCTTCGACAAGAAAGAAATTTTTAATTCCCAGGATGAGGAGGGAACGAAATTGCGATTGAAAGAGTGAAAAATAATCAAATATCGAAACCCTAGACGATTGTTTTCTAAACTGCCTAGGGCATCGTTATGGCCAAACCAAGGCAAGGCAAGTTGATTATGATGATGGGCAGGGGGAGTAATTACTTTTTTTTTTTTAGGTTCTCACTTATAAATATTTGGGCCGATCTGGCAAGGGTTAGTGGGTCGCCGATTATTTTTAAACTTTGAACTTTGATCTGGACAGCAGCACGATGCGTTCTCAAAAACGCTCGAGTTCTATAAGTTCGGATAATTTGGACACATTTTCAGGCCTATTCTTGTAATACGATAACGAGCGGCTCTGAATATTATCGGGACTCATAGAACTTCGACTTAAAGTTGAGTATCTTTGAGAAGGTACTACTTTAGGAAATTGATGTATAAAATAAGAGCCTTAGGATTCCCTTTTCAATATGTTGTTTTTGTGGACTGTGCGTCCGAAAATAAAATAAAGATGTAGTGAAGGTAGAGAGAATCAAAAGGAGCGATCTGATAGCAAGAGAAAATATTCTCTAAGGCAGAGACTTGGGCGTATCCTGGAATTTTTAATAAATTATCCCATTCGATCGAAATCAAATGAAAATAAATCTTTTTTCAAAGTAGTAGCTCCTTTTATTATTAAAACCATTTGATCTTATTGGAGTTATTCTCAAAATAAGGCATTTTCTTTTCTTTTTTTGTATTCTTCTTCTTCTCTTCAATCCCGTGGTGAGGGAGAAGAGAATCTTTTTTTGCTTATTTCAATTTGAAGAGTAATTAATAAAAATAACATTATTTTATCTATTTCAGGGGGATTGGCTGAATATATTGAGTATGGAGGATATCCAAGGCAGCCAAAAGCAATAAAGAAAATATATATATCTTAAGCTTTATTTCATACGTTTGTCGACGTTTCGGCCGATATTCCGGCCTTCATCAGGACCTTAAAAATTATAAAATACACAACAAGATTACAATTATAGTTAAAAAAAAAAAAATTAACATTGTCATCACATCTTATTCCCCATTTAGATATATAATTGTAAGGAAAAAAAAAAAGAAATGTAGCAGTGATATACTATAATTGTAATCTTGTTGTGCATTTTATAATTTTTAAGGTCCTGATGAAGGCCGGAATATCGGCCGAAACGTCGACAAACGTATGAAATAAAGCTAGAGATAAATATAATTTTCTTTATTGCTTTTGGCTGCCTTGGATATCCTCACTACACAATTATTTTATCTATTAATACACCCTCCTGGGTACGTCTATGAGTTGGAGCTTTCCCTCTTTGACTGCGTTTTATTGTGGAAGATTCAAAGTTTCGGCCCCTCCTTCAGTTCAGAAGACGCCCTTTCTGATTGTAACTGAAGAGAATGAGTGACCGGAATGTTGTATCTTTAACAAATAAAAGAGTTGAACTCTCAGGGTCAGGGGATCGTCAAGGAAACAGAACAATCTCTTTAAAAAAGAAATCATAATCCCCACCTCCTCATTACTTTCTATTACAAATACACTCGATCATATAAATTGGCCGATCACCAAGATTATTAGTGAGTAAAACTGGTGGCTGAATGTTTAATGGGTGTCAAATAAAAAAAAAAAAAAAAAAAAAAATTTCTATATTCATAAAATTGTTTCTTCTTCAAAAAACATAAAGAAATCCTGAAGAAGAAGATCGAAAAAATCGAAATGTTTTTTTTTTTTTTTTTATGCCTTTGATCACATTTGTCATAAAATTATTATTATACATGTATATTATTAAATAAGGGGGGGGGGGGGGGGGGGGGTGTCCATTAAAAATACTTTTTTTTTTTTTTTAAGCCAAACAATTTTTTTTTTATTTTTAAAATTTCATTAAAATTTCTATTAGGCACATATTTTTTAAAGTCTTTAAAATTTGCAAATTAAAAAAATGATTGATAGAATTTAAAGATTAAGTAATTAATTAAGACTAAATATATATAAAAAAAAAAAAATACTTGATTCAATGACTATTTTTAAAAAGGTTTTAAGATTGGCTTTTTTTTTTAGATATATATATATATAATTTTTAAAATAAATAATAAATTAAAGCTCGTTGTGTGTAAATATAAATCTTTAAATTGTGTATCGGTCGTTAAATAAAAGAAAAAATTCTTTTTTGTTTTTCGCTATGAAGAAAAATTATTTTCTAATAAAAACTACAATTTTTTTTTTTTTTAATATAAAAACTTTTATACAAAAACTTAAAAAAGAGTAGCTGCTCTTTGAATAAGTTAAATTAATTAATATATAGGCATTTAGACATCATGAGAGAAGTTTAAAGGAAAAAAGAAACAAATTTTCACGTCTCTTTTTTTACCCATTCCTTAAAAAGAATGAAAAAATTTTTCTATCTCTTTCACTTATAAAAAAAGAGGTTTTTTTTTTTTAATTTTACTATCAAAAAATTACTATTTAAAAAAGGAGATTTGATTCCTTATACGTTAAAAAGTTTGAGAGAAAGCGTTCAAGAGGAACAAATAAAAAATGAGTCTTTTATATTTAGAAGAGAAGAGTTCAATTTTGTTTTATTATTATTAGAGCCCGGATGTTGAGGCAAATGCATGTTTGAATAGAAGCTGACTCCGTTCCTGAAACTTTGCGCTTATCCATTCCACGAGTATTCGATTCGAAAGAACCCTCCCTCTTTGTTCCGAGCATAGAGGGGGCTCGTGGCTGCGGATTGCGAATCTAGAGTTGCTATTCAACCCGGGTTCAAATCCCACTTGCCGTGAGAATTTTCAAACATTGCCAATGTCTCCTCCGTCTCTCTGTTATTGGAGTTAATTAAACTCTGTTGAGAGATGGGAATATTTTAAAAAAAATGTTCATATTTTGGCTTTTTTTGAAGAAATTCCATGCCAAATTTTAATTTTTTTTCATCTATATTTTTGTTTTAGAGAAAAATGGATGTTTTGAATATTTTTTATTTCTATTTTTGATGTGACACCTGTTTTAATATGATTATCTGTAGGTTACTAAGTAGTTTCCTTCAGGTGTTTTCTAGCAGGATGGAGCGCTGGAGAGGAGAATTATATGATTAAAAAGCAATCCTTTTTTCAGAGACTTTTTAATCAAACAATTCTCCTCTCCAGCGCTACATCCTGCTAGAAAACACCTGAAGGAAACTACTTAGTAACCTACAGATAATTGAATATTTTTGTCTGGTTGCTAAAAAACTAATTTATGTGACAAAAATTAAAAATCTATATATAATAATTGCGGAGTGTCCGTCTGTCTGTCTGTCTGTCCGTCTGTCACGCTCTGTTTGACCAACTTCCCGTTGGAATTTTGAAACAAAATTTTGCAGTCTTATAGAGGACGTTATGGAGAGTCCCGGAAAAATACTCGGGTCCCGAAATTCCTATAACTTTTCGAGTTATTAATTCTTAAAGTTACGATTTCTCCCATAGGAAATGTATAGAGAAATATTTAAGTATTCTTTGCAGTTGTGCATTCTATGAAGGTAGACAAATCCTCAAGCAGGCACTGGACTGGAATACGTAGTAATAATAATTTTCTTTTCATAATCAAGAAAAGGCGAGGGTCCGCCGCAGGCGGGCCCGAGCCAGCTGATGGGGGTCCAGGGGGCGTAGCCCCCCTGTCCAGACGCCAGCCAGTTTCTCATAATTAAGAAAAGGCGAGGGACCGCCGCAGCGGGCCCGAGCCAGCTGGCGGGGGTCCACGGGGGCGAAGCCCCCTGTCTAGCCGCCAGCCCGTTTCTCATAATTAAGAAAAGGCGAGGGTCCGCCGCAGGCGGGCCCGAGCCAGCGGCTGGGGGTCCAGGGGGCGTAGCCCCCTGGCTAGACGCGAAGGCGGGCGGCGCGGCTAGTTATTTTTAATATTTTCGCGCTATATAGGATGGAAATGTAAAAGATCAACATTTCATCCTCAACAATTTGCCACAGATTTCTTCTTTCAAGAATGCGCCTGTCACTTCAAAGATTATTTTCTAGAACGTCTTCTCAGATAAACAAAACGAAGAAAATTTAGAGAAATTGCTTGTTATAAAAAAATAAAATAAAAATATAGCTATTATAAAATGCGACTCAATTTGTGATAGAGCATATTTTTCCCTTGATTGTTTTAATGCATTAATTTGATTGTGCATGAACATCCGAGCTCTAATTATTATACTTCATTTCGTGCTCTCCTTTCAATCAATTTTTTATTTTTAATATAGAAAACAATTACTTGTGCCTAATCAACTCTCGCTTCTCTTTTAAAAATATATCAAACACTTTTTGATTAATATGTAAATATAAATATATATATATCAAACAAATACCCGTCTGGATATAGATATATAATCAAATAAATAAATCATTAAAAAATTTCCTATATATACAAATACAACGATGAATACAAGGGATATATAAAAATAATGTGATTTTTAAGAATATAAAAAACAACCATTTTTTTTATTTCTTCAACTAAATTTATTATAAATATTTTTCTGTACAATTTTTTTTTTCACTAACCAAGTCACAGGGTGTTTAGTGAGAAAATTCCACTTGTGGAGGTTTAATAAACGCTTATCTTGAGATTAAACGAATTCAAAGAAGAGGCGTTATTGCATTCCCCTGTGCCTTGGAGTAGAATGCAATTAATTATAATAAATCAGGCTGAAGAAATATCGAATAAATAATGAAAATGAATTTTTTTGATAATAATATCAATCAAATAAAATAACAATTTCATTTTTTGTTAATATCCAACGAATACCTCCTGAAAAGTCATAGAAATATTTAACAATTTTTGTGAATAGTATATTTATTTGTTGGTGGGCCAAACGTCCAGATTTCCACTTCCATTTCAACCCTCGACCAGAAAGGGATGACCCAGATAGGCTGGAGATCCCGGGGATCAACTCACATTTCCAATTCATAGGATGTTTGGCCTACCAACGAATAAAAAAGAAACAATTGCTTGGGAATTTTTATTTTTGAATCTAAAATTTCTGTGTAGTTTCTTTCAGGTATACGTATGTGCTGACGGAATCTAAAGGAATTATCGGAAGAAAAATCAAACCACCAATTCATAGCAGAGACGATTGGTGACGAGGATTGTTGGAGTATTATTATTATTCGTTAATAATGCGCGCCAATATTATTAGTTTTAAGTATTGTTAGTATTGTTGTAACAATATCGTTTTGTTGTTGAAAAATAAATAAACAATTTTTTTTCTAAACAACGCTCTTTATTTTTCCTCTTTTCAAACTCATCGCAACCCAAACCTCTCCTTATTATAAAATCACAGGTTATGGGCCCAGACAGGAAATAAGAAGTAAATTTGATAGAGATATTTGTTGTTCCAGTATAAAAATTTATCAATACGTGCTGTGATACGAAACGATAAGATGCATCCTCGTCAGCCAATAAATTGTCTCTGCTATGAATTGGTGGTTTGATTTTTCTTCCGACAATTCCTTTAGATTCCGTCGTACCTCAGCACATATACTTGAAAGAAACCTCATAGGAATTTTAGATTCATAATACAAGTGTTACATCGTTTCCAAGATTAGAAATATTTTTGTTTATTGACTCTATAGGATTTAAACCCTTAATCTTTCACAATTATCTCGTTATTAGAAACAAAAGACATTTTTTTGGCTTATATTGTAGCTTATTTTAGCAAGCACTAATTCAATAAAATGTGTTAATAAAATACAACGTTTCGGCAGCTAATTCTGCAAATGTTATCAAGTAGATAAATTCACTTTGAACAACCTTCCGAAACGTTTATTTTATTGTAATTAATAACACATGTTATTGTATTAGTGCTTGCTATAATAAACTACGATTTAAAATGTATTTTTATTCTATTAAACCAGGGATATCGGACATTATGCCCTGGAAAGATCAGTGGGTGAACCTGGCTTTAATTTCTATAAATCAAACGTTTCGATTGAAAAAATCATGATCAACAATGAAATCTAATGGAAATACATAATAAAGTTTCGAGTTTTTAATAATTAAGACAGTGCTGGCAAATAGGCGAGATGTGGGGGAGGGGAGGGGAGATAATATACAAGTGGAATCACGATAACACAAACAAAAAACTTGTATTATTTTCCTTCTAACAGATATGATACAAATTTATTTAAACCTAGTCTTACGCGATGCGATTTTTTTTGCTGTTTACCCCAAGAGACATTTGTTCAATTGAGTTCGGCCGAAAAAAAACGAATTTAAAGACAATACACAGGAAGGACGTAATACAAATAGAAGATGAAATACAATGAAAAGGCCCGAATTATTTTAATTTTCCTTGACGTTTCGGAGTCTAAGCTTCAGAACAACGGTGTTAAAAAATTCTTAGAACTGCCTACTTCAGTTGTTAAATAAGTAAATATGGTAGTTCACTGCGCGTCAAAAATAATAGAACACTATTTCTATTTCTTCTTTGTCCTAATCTATCTTAATGATACTCTAATTTAAGAAACATTTAATATGAAATGGATGAATTAAATTTAACACAAATCCATATGATAGACAGAGAAAAACTGAAATGGAAGATTATTTTAAAATTTGGGGTTAATAAAAAAATTTCGACATTTTTGTCTTTGTTTTATTTAAATTTTAATTATTTATTAAATTGATATGTATTTGTGTTAAATTTACTTAGAAATGTATAAGATATTGCATATTAAATGTTTAATAAATTCAGTACATTAAGATAGGTCTTTTTAAGAAGAAACAAAGTGTGCCACTATTTTTGTGTGCCACAGTGTATATTTTGAAATATACAAATTCATCTGCGTGCAGTTGTATATCCGAAAATATACTAACATTATTACTTATTTAACAACTGAAGAAGGCAGTGCTAAGAATTTTTTAATGCAGTTGTCCTGAAGAAGGATGACGTTTCGACACGTCCGACAAAGGAAATTAAATTAATTAGGGCCGAAATAAAGTTATTTTATTTCATCTTCTTAAATGAATTTAATTTGAATTGGGATTTTTGTCGAATGAAACCTTTGCGATGAGGCGTAAATGTATTTAATTAGTGAAACGTGCGACGGGCTTGAAAATATTTAATAAATATTTTTATAATCTTTAAATAGTAATTTTTTTTTTTTAGTAAAATTAAAAACTTGTAAAATTAATAATTTACATATTTTATAAAAAAAATATGATTTTTCTTTTAGTTTGCATGGCACTGCATGAGGAAATTTCGTTCTATTATCTTTCATTTTTTTAGTACAATCATAAAATGAAAAAAAAAAAAAGATAAATTTCAAGCTATTGAAAATTAAACAAATTTTTTAATAAATCTATTTTTTAACAATTTCTTATAATATATTTATATATTTATAAATTCTTAAATGTTTTTTTTTTTTGTTTTCTCTTTCTTTGTTGGTATGGTAAATGGAATGGGTTTTTATTTATTTATTTATTTATTTAATTTAAATTAAATCAAAATTATCATTAAAAAGTACTTATTAGTGTTTGCCAACACCAATAGAAATAAATTAAATATTTGCACTTTGGCTTCAGCCATTTTGCATTTTGACTAATTAATTACTTTCTTACCCCTTTTGTTTTTTTTTTTCTTTTTCTTAAATTCTTGGGCAAAAAAATGAATAAATCAGTTCAGCAATCTGATGAATTTTGATCAGTCGAAGTCGAGTTAGATGATTTCTTGTTTCGTGTGAGTCGATCGAGTTCTGCCGCCGCATCTGAACGCATTGCCGCCTTATCTAACGCAATTTGGGGCCGATCATTCGCCAAATCTAGAATAAATAACAAAACAAATCAATTGTTAAATAGCATTTAACAGAGATAGAGTTGTTTTGATGACGATTACTTAATTTTGAAAGCTCTACTAGTTTTATCATTACATCAAATTTTCTATGAAGGGTGTTTCCTTTTAAAAATGTTCTTTTGTCTTGGGAAGCAAGTTTTAATAACAAGTCAGTAGAGGACGATAAGGAGAATAAAAGCCAGCTTTCGTTTTCTCTCTCACATTTGAGAACAATTGAGCGCATGAGCCTCGTGCCTGGACGTTCTATGCCAGTATATGATCTGTATCATATAGAACGTCCAGGCACGAGGCTCATGCGCTCATTTGTTCTCAAATGTGAGAGAGAAAACGAAAGCTGGCTTTTATTCACCGTATCGTCCTCAACTACGATTCCCAGCTACTGTAACAAGCCAGTATATAGTCACTAGAGTAGCCGAAAAAGTCTCTTATTTTCGGAATAAAGTCGCCTTTAAAGTCGATTATTTGTCAAAAAGTCAAAAAGTCTCTAAAATGTCGCTGTCAATTTTAACAATTAATATGAGAAAGTAAAATAAATAGAGAGCATATCTCTCGATAACCGAAATATGGCAGAGTTCTTTAGAATTTAATTAAATAAATAAAAATATTTAATTTCATCAGTAAAAATCTGGTGGGACAAGCACAGCATACAACTTTCAATTACCAAAGGTAAGATGTTGTGTTTGTCACACCAGATCTTTTGTGTCGACATAGTTTCCGCCGATATATTATAATTCAAGATGTAAAACATCCCCCCCCCCCCCGTATCCGAGAGGCTGGAGACGTTGACAAATGTCAAATATTTTTTGGTACCTATTACCTATTAGGTCTGACAGTTATGACTGAAGAAAAAGAAAATAAAGAGGATTTTAAAAAGAGGCTAGGTCCTTTACCCTTAAGATTTATAAAAATTTAAATAAAATTTTTCCAAGAAAAAATCTTATTTTTAAATTGAATTTTTGAAAAAAAAAAATATCTTATAATTTTGGCTTGTGTTTGAGTGTTGGTTGTATAGGATTGGAGACGGTCGGAAGGAATCAAACCAGCCTTCAGTCGGATCAGCTTTACACTTTAGACGTTTCTGTAATTATAACGGATGCAGTGACAATTTAAGTTTCTTCTGCTTGCAATATCCACCAGGCTGAGGCTTCTTATTTCACCCATCGCTCTTACCAATTCCCAAAATTATAATAAACCTCTTAACATCCTGGGGAGGGGGTGTAGTTCTCACCCCTCCCCTCTTCCGCAGACCAAGCCGGATTCAAATATAATATTCTTTTATAATAAAATAACTTAAACATTTCTTCATGGAGGTTATTCAAGATGAAACAATCAAATTCGTCTAGCAAAGAGCAAATTTAGAAAATAAAATGTGTGTTTTTTTTTTTTTTAATTTACCTGAAGATTTTGTGGCGGGTGAAGTACTTCCTGGACTAGTTCCAGTTTTCTTATTAAGTAAAGAGTTAAAGAAATTAGCAAGCACTCCTTCTCCACTTCCGGCAGCGCCTGGTTTTGTTCCATCCATCTAAAAACAAGAAAAACAAAACTTTCTTAAAAAACAAATAGTAGCGATTAATAGAGCTAATAAAAATCTTTCTTCTGACTGGTAGTCTTCAAGTTGCTGCAGTTTGAACGATGCACAAGTTTAATAAAACTATCGTTTGATAAAGTTATAATACGTTCAGAGATTTTGTATACAAAAGTTGATCTTTTTTATACAACGGTTTCGGGTTCGGAACTAATTTCTTAAATTTAATTGGTTTACAGATAAGAATTTTCATTTTTAACTTATTATATCAAATATTTCCTTTTTCATCCCTTGTATTTTGTGTCCAGCGTGCAATTATTGTCTTTTCGGCTGCTATGGCCATTAGACTTCCGAAATATACAGAGGGCTTAAGAGAAACTGATGAGTTCCGGCGTAATAATATCATTTTACCTGTTACGCATTAGTGTGTCAAGCGCCAGCTACCGAGTTTTGAGAATTTCATAAAAAATGCTATTAATTAAAGCATTTCAAACAATATTCCGTGCTTAAGTCAATTTTGAATTTTTTTTGGCGCTTGACACATTAATGCATAACAGGGTCCATATAACACCGTTAGGTGGAGAAATTATTATTTTGGAAGTAGATAAAAGAAATATAATGAAGGTGTTTTGAAGGAAGAATCTATGTAAAAAGGCCAAGAATAAATCAATGCGTATATCATGTTTGGAAGGAATGTTAGACACGGTCCGAAAGGCCATTTGCGTAAGAATTAACTTTTAAAAGAAGAACATAATTATATATGAATCAGGATGGTAACCACGTTGAGATGATGAATAGATTCTCAGAAAAAGAAGAAAATTTTATTAAAAAGCAGAGACTTATTTTTGGCGCATAAAGGAATTTCGTTTTTACTACAAACCATTTTCACGAACTATAAAAATAAATTGTTATAATAATACAATTGTTATGTATTTAGATTAATAAATAAAATTAGAAAATCTCACAACAGAGTTTCATAATTCACCTTTTTCAAATTTCTATTTCCTTATTAATATAATAATGGTTCATACTAACTCCATTAAGGCCAAAAAAATAAGTCCCTTTCAAAAAATGCTATTATTTGTGGCGTGCCAAGTTGCATATATGTACAAGGATAGGCGTAAGCTAGTTCCTTGGCAAAATATTCCGAGAGCCATATAATAGCATTTCTACATCAACCACATACAAGTTAAAATTTCGGAGCGAAACGTTAGATTGATGAATAACAACCAGTTTTCACAAACAATAAGGCGTCAATGTTATCATTTTTCTGACAATTCATCTTCTCATCGTTGACAAGGAATCACCATCCAGATATATAAACTTGTTCGGTATCAAATTTAAACAAAGAAGCTCATAATAATAATAAATTATCAAATGATAGTTTTATTTAACTTGCTCTCTTCATACCATAACAACATCAACAATTACCTCGGGTATGTGGCCCCGAGGAATCAGCGTGTGGAACGTCCCCCGGTTGCCATCGGCACATTAAAATATATATATAAAACAACAATTACCAATCCACATCCCCAAACACATACAAACAAGTATTTTTATACGATTAATAAGACTTCGCACAAGAGGAAACATGAAACCATTTAAATAATGTAAATGATTGCTGGTCCATGGAACGGAATGTGCTCGTGGGTTGTTGAAATGGAGGCGTTTAATAAATAATTTGTGATTCATGATTTTTGGTTACAATAAATTGATTTCTACTCTATAAGTATACACACGTTAATCACTCGACCTGATGAAATATTCTAGATCCCCCCGATATGGTGATTTTTATCGTTGCTCCGTGTGAGAACAGCCCAAGACTTTTTTCGGGGCATGAAACATAAAGAAATATCGGAAAGTAAAAAGAATAGCATTGTATATTTCATTTATTAAGGACCATTAGGCTAATGATTCGATATAAAATGAAAGAGTGTGGATGTAGTCCAATAATTATATTAAAAATAACGCTATCTCGTAGTTTATTACTTGGACAGATTTAACGGATGGTATGTATATATAATCAAAAAATTATTGAAAATTTTAATAATTTTTTGATTATATATACATACCATCCGTTAAACCTGTCCAAGTAGTAAACTACGAGATAGCGTTATTCTTAATGATTCGATCTTGATTAAGACCATCTTCAGAGCGTGTGGGTTGTCAATATAAGCACGTAAATAAATATTCAATCATATATATGTAGTATTCGACTGATGGCCTCTATTATTGGTGTTTGAGAACAATTTAATGTTAATTTTATATAAAAAATTATTATAATTACCTTAATTAATTGTTCAAACAATATATGATTGAATATTTATTTACGTGCCTATATTGACAGCCCACAAGCTCTGAAGATGGTGCTTATTAAAGCTTTTGTGGTTTGAATTATTATATCTAACAAAGATGTGAGTGTTATTTATTGGTGAGGCCAAACATCCCATGAATTATTATTATTAGAGGAATTTTTAATTATAGACCACATTTTTGTACGGTATTAAATATTTATTAAAATTATAAATACTATACAACGTTTCGACTGCTTATTCTGCAGCCGTTATCAAGTACTGTGCACTTGCTCCGACTCAAGTGAACTAACTGAGTTAACTGAGTTAGTAAGAAGGCTGCAGAATAAGCAGTCGAAACGTTGTATAGTATTTAAAATTTTAATAAATATTTAATACAAAAATGTGGTGTATGATTAAAAATTCCTCTGAAGATGGTCTTAATCAAGACCGAAACATTAGCTTAGTGGTCCTTAATAAATGAAATCTACAATGATATTCTTTTTACTTAATCATCAACTATTTCAGCTATAAAATTTGCATCATTCAATAAAGATATATCAAGAAAATAAAAAATCGGAGTTTAAATTTTTTCATATTTATAAATTTCAGAAAAAAAAAAATTAAAATATTTCTAATAAAATTTTGAGTGTTTGAATTAGTTCGTAGTGTTTGGTGTAATAGATAGCAAGCATATTCCCTGTAAATCTACTGTCAATGAGTGTCATTTTTAATATACCACTGTGATCAAAAAGTAAGGTGAATTTGTTTATAAAATGTAAATTCTATATTTACTCTTTCAAATCAATTTCATCCCCTTCAAAGTAATCCCCGTCCGATAAAACGCACTTTTTCCAGTCCTCGAAACAGTCGGAAAAGCCTTCAAGACTTTCTTCGATTCTGTCTCTTTTTACACAATAAAGCCTCAATTTTCGAAAAAAAATACGCTACGAATTAATTCAAACAGCCAGTAGTCAAATAAATAAAGCTGAGGACCTTTTTCGGCGAGCTCAGTTGTGTTTGATATGAAGGTGATCCTCTTGTAGGACGATCACAAGACTTTTGGACACCAACAGGAGAACGAATAGGAGAAGCGGTGTCTACTCTTACTGTAGGCAAGTTTCCTCCTTGCTGGAGAAGTTGAAGCTGCCGTCCGAGAAAACTTTGCTCATCTTCAGCGTGAATTTCCGATTCACGTGTTACAGGCTGAATAAAATGAATATAAAAATCATTATTTAAAAAAAAAAAACGAAATTTTTATACAAAAAAAAAATGGATATTTTTGTTCAAGTATAAAAACCAGAGATGGGTAAGATAGTAAAAAAAAAGTATCTAAATACAAGATACTTGAATTTTGTGTATATATATATATTTTTATTTAAGGTTCAGGAAATCTCCAATGAGCAACGCAGCTAGTTGTTTTTTCAATTTTATTTATAAAGTGCCAGGGCCAACGTTTCGGTCGCATATAGGACCATCATCAGGGCTAAAATATAACAGACAAAATCAAACAGTTGATTTTGTCTGTTATATCAAACAGTGATTTTGTCTGTTATATTTTAGCCCTGATGATGGTCCTATATGCGACCGAAACGTTGGCCCTGGCACTTTATAAATAAAATTGAAAAACAACTAGCTGCGTTGCTCATTTGGGCTTTCCTGAACCTTAAATAAATCGTATTATCAGCTATACACCACAATTAAATGTATATATATACATATTTTTAGTTACTTTTTTGAAAACGTTGTTTATTAATTTGACAAATCAAAACGTAAAAATATTTTCTTACTAATTATAAATGAATAGGAGGTTGTAAGGCCAACCACTACAGCATCTCGAATAGGTGGTTTAAAAAAAACACGATGCTGAACGTCTGCCGGAACACATTGGTAAATGGCCTTCGGCGGGCGTTCCGTCTAGCCAGGGGAAAGTTACGGGCGAACAGACAGATAGACGGACAGTCCGCAATTTATACTGCATATAGAAAGACTTCTAACAGAAAAGTTATGATGCATTTTTTGAGTTGGCGTTAGTTCATTTTTGGAAGCACAAGTCATTTGCATAGGCGAGCAGAAGGAGAGGGGATAAAACTATAGATTAAATCTGGTCTGTTTCATATATACCGGTATATCAAAATTCAAAAAATAAAGGAATGTGATGGAATCGAGTAGGAGTGTGGTTGGTTGTTGTATATTCTATTGTAGAAGAAATCCACTTCAGAGAGAAGGGGAAGTAAGTAGAAGAGAAGTGGTGAATAATAAAAATCAAACGGCTAGATTTATAAAATATGGATTTAAATGAAGGAGAGATGTGAGGCATCGAGTAAGTCAGGTGTGACTGATTGTTGTATACTTCTATGACATACCTTACACAGGGGTCGGCAAACTGCGGCCCTTTGCAACTTTTTAAGAAAAATCAACCCAAACTTAGGACGTTATCGTGCCGAAATGTGGTCGGTGACAAATATGCGCACCAACAGACAAGGGCGGATACAAGGGGGGGGTAAAGGGGGTAATTACCCCCCCCGAGATTTGAAAAAACGGAAATTTTTGAAATAATTTGGGGTCTCTAAAAAAAAAAGGTAAAATATTTTTCCGGCTGGGAAAAATTTTTGGTTCCGCGAACGGAACATGAAAAAATTTTTCGTAGAAAAACTTTTGAAAACAAGCCCCCCCCCCCCGAAAAAAAATTTCTATATACACCCCTGGTGCTGTGCGACGCACAAACGAAAACACCTCTGGATCCGCCCTTGCTAACAGAAGCATAGTGGGAAACACAAATTAATTGGAATTGTATTTTCTTTTTTTTTTCCCTTTTAAGAATTGTAAAATTTTTGTTCTCTGACATTATTGTTAATATAGCATGTCAATATAATAATATTTATTTTCGTATATGATATAAAAGCATTATTTAAGTTACATTTGAATGTGCGGCCCGCATAAAAAATTTAATTTTAAAAATGGCACGCCGTCCAGAAAAAAAAAAGGTTGCCGACCCCTGCCTTACCCGATCAATCTTTCATCAGTTAAATCAATTTTTTTGATCAAGATTGATGGAATGCTGATCGTGTAATGGCATTAGATTGAAGGATTGACATATTGATGGAGTGGATATCACAGATTATTCGAATAAACGAATAATTCCCCTCAATCTTACATCAGGATCACAAAAGTGAACTGATGAAAGATTGATCGTGTAAGGTATGCCTATTCTTGACGTTGGTTGTTGAAAAAAAAAAAACAAGTTTTTGAAAAGAGAATATCTGTTTTGGTTTTCCTCTAAGTTTAAGGATAGAACACCCAAAGACCTAAAGTTTTGTTGATGATAAATAAAAAGGTTTGTTTTCTGCTAGTATATAGATTTTTTTAAATAATTAAATGATGCAAGTTTACGTAAACACACATTAGGACCAAAATGTAAATATTCGTTGAAAACCTTAAATTCTTCTAAGTTTTGTAGTCTTTTCGTCGTCTGACGAAGGATAAGTGAATTATAGACAGCCGATCATAACTTAATCTCTTTTATTATTCCTATCATCTTATTTTAATAACAGATGAAGAATTACCTTTCTAGTAACAGGAGGAACAATAATATCTCGGTAATAATCATCGGGTTTCATACTGTGCATATTTTCATGGAGAATACTTATTTTCTTCATATTATCCCAGCCAGAAGGACTAAACAGAGAAGATAAATAATTATTATTATTAGAAATATAATTAGAGGAGAGGCTCTAGTTCTAACTAATAAGAATCAAGGCATTGAGACGTTTCATCAAACAAAATAAGTTAATGTGAAATCATCGCTATTGTTTACACAAAAAGTAAAAAATCTGGGTGATGGCACAGACACAACTTTCCCTACCTTCGGTAATCGAATGTTGTGTACTGTGCTTGTCACACCAGATTTTTTGTGTCGACATGTATTTAGTTTCCGACAGTACGGTACATTCGATTTTCAAGATGTAAAATTTATAAGTATGACAAAATATTTATATTTTGTTACCATGGCAACCATTTCTTCTATCTTGCCTATGAGATACAAGAGTAAAGTGGTCTTCAGAAGATTTCAATCACAAAATGAGAATATACATTTTAAAGAGAATCTAAAAAATAATTGATTTTTGAATTTTAAAAAAATCGTTGGAGCAAATTTTGAGAAAATCGAAAAAAACTGAAAAAGTGCATCAGTAAAGTACTAGTACTCTTTGGTCGATTTTGTTCAAAAGCTTCGTGTCACGTCCCATGGGGGTTCCTAACTTAAATATAAAATTTCAACCTCCTAACTCTTTTCGTTCTTGAGATATTTTGTTCACAGACACACACACACACACACACACAGACAGACCATGTCGCGAAACCACTTTTTTGGATTCAGGGGACCTCAAAACTGAAGATCCATCAAAATCTCGACATCGAATTTTTGACATGAATCCAATACTTTCTCTCTCTATATATATTAACATATATATAGAGGTAAGAGAAAGTAAAAGGAAGTAAAATATATAGGCGATATACATGTATCTTGCCTGTATGCTAGACTAGGTACTATTTAATGAATTAACGACTGATGACAAGACAATAAATTTTGACCAGAAACATCTCAAAACCTTTACAATTAAAATAAGCTACCTGACAACTGCCTTATTTTTAAAAATATTCAGCAAATAAATAAATTTATTAAAAAAAAATTGTTCATAATATATCAAATTGCGAATTTTTCTTATTATCCACTTGGTCTTGTAAAAAAAAAGTTTAAATTAAAGAGTATAACGAGTAAATTAAAGAGTATAAGTATAAAGGAAATGTCCGAAAAAGGTAGAAACAATTGGAATGTGAAATATTTTTGCTAATTGTTACTTACATTAAAACAGCGTCCTTTTCGACAACAAGAGCGGGCGTTCTAAAAGGAAATCCATAAATTCTATGCGTAAGATATTTATAAAGTAAATCGCAATTTTTATCCTCTTTAACTGAAGTATAAAATAATGCCGCTCCATATTGTAAACAGAAACGACGAATCCATTGCTGAATGAAATCGAAATGTTCATCCCGATATTCGTAGTCTTTCTCAAGTGATGTCATGTAATCTGTTTTAGTCACAACCACGACGACATCCAAGCCGAGATTACGTGAGAGAATTCCCTCTCCAAGGGGTAGAAATTCATTTGCATCATCTTCTAAATTTCTTGAAGTTCTTCGAATGGGCGAGCCTTGGTCCAACTCATCGCCGGGTTCCGTATAATCTTGCCATTTTTTAACAACTGGAAAATTAAATGGATAAAAGGATTAATAACACAATAAGGGAATAATAGTCTCATCAATTTAATTTAGAAATTGGGCGTACATCTTCCATCAATGTTTGGTATTTATTTATTCTTTCAAATCAGTGGAATTTGGTCCGAGGAGGTTGGTAATACAGACCGGTATTCCCAATAAAGCATCCGGATGACGTGTTCGGAATTTCCCCGCATACTCGAGCACTAATCCGTTTTTATGGTCTTGTTCGGCATCTATGGCCATTTGGCCTCCGTTGATTGGTAGACAATTCAAATTAATTATTTGGGACGGGAAGCGAAATCCTGAAGGCACCACAAGTGCCTGATGTGCTTGACAGAGTTTTGAGCTTAGTCAACCAAACCAAGATTTTAAAATGAATAAATCAGCTTTTTTTAATGTAGTTAAAGGGAAAAAGCTACTTCCAAGCATTTTGGTTGCCTAAGCTCAAGGCTCATCAGTTGTGACGTCAACTGTACCCAGGGGGAAGGGAGGTCAAACCCTTAGGACCTGATTCAAGACTAGAGTAGATATTTTAGGATAATAAAATACAGGTAGACTATTATAAAATTTATAATATAACCTTTTTTTTTTTTTTTTTTAATTTATTTAAGGTCTTTTTTGGCATCTAAGGCCATTTAGCCCCCATCCCTATTAATTTCAAATGATTAGTAGCCAATTCAAATGAAATAATTTCTTCTCGTTTGGGACGGGAAACGAACCGAGAACCTAGGCACAAGAAGCTAATGTTTTCTCAATGAGCCACGAGACACGGGCATAATATGAAATAATCTTAAATATAGATTGAAAGATAAAAAAATTTATGATTCAGGTCAAAAAGATTCCTAAATATTTTTAGCTTTTTTTTTTATTTGGTAAAATTTCATCGAAAGGTCTATTAAAATAGAGATTAAAAATTGTAACACGGGGAAGTATGGCTGTAGAGTATGAGATTGTTGAAGAGAGAAAAATAACAAGAAGAAAATATAGTTTATTTATAGAGTTCAGCCCACGGATAACGTTTCGGTCCTAGGTTAAAGAGTGGGGCTGTGTCAAAAAGGCATATGCATATATCGCCTGCTGAGAATGCTGAGTGGCGAAAGTCCGAAATTCAACAATTGGAGAAAAGGCGTTTGAAAGTTTTATAAACATATACATTTCAAAAGCCGGGCAACAAATGAATAAGCCAAAATCAATAGCAGAGAATGGAAATACTCAAAAGAGGAGACGTTTTAACAACGTTTCGTAGGCTTAACTCAAAAATTGAATTTTCGGACTTTCGCCACATTAGATTCTCAGCAGGCGATATATGCCTTTTTGACACAGCCCCAGTTCTGATGATGATAACCTAGGACCGAAACGCTAGCTGTTGGCTGATCTCAATAAATAAACTACATTGGCTGCATTTTCTTCTGTTTTTTTTTCTCTCTTGGGGATTAAAGTATCAGTGTGGAAAAAAAGCCCATCGATATTTATTGCAAACCAGCATCTCCTGAACCAAATCTTTTGGAATTTGTTCTAATTTGTTTCATTTCTTCTCTCGCCTTTCAGTGTTACGCCTATGCCCTGACCGCATAAGAATATAAGAGGCGAGATCTCTTCCATTATGCTACGGCCCCCTGTTATATGTGGTTTAGAAAAAAAAAGAAGGATAAAAAAAAGGCTAATTAAATTTATTCGATCAATCAGCTTTTGTTTTGAAATTCACCTATCAAGGGATGGGAGTAAATCAATTTTTAATTAAATCCAAATCAATCAATCTTTTCAATAAACACAAATATAGGGCTGACAAGATAATTAGTAAAATAAAATCCAACTTAGAGGCGCGCCCAGAACGAATTATCCATAAGGGATACGATTCTATTTATGGCAGTCTGTGTAGTTAGTCGTGACCGGAATGGCCAAATATAAATTGAACGAGCTTCAAGTTATTTAAGAAATTACTTTTTAAATCAATCAATTTTCTCTTCTTTTTATTATGTTCAAAAAGGAAATGTGAAAATATTTAATAATAGCTGAGACGTCATTGTCTTTATATGTATTCAACAGAACGAATTATCTCTTTTATTTGTTCTAACTAAAATGAGGAAAAAATTGATTTAATAGAGCCATAGTGTGGGTATTTAATACGTTAATTACACCTTTGTTTAAAGTATAAAGTACTATGCCCCCTTTTTTTAATTTTCCTCACAGACATATCTCCGGCGTGATGCATATCTCAATTGAGATACCCCATATTATTTTTAAAATGATAATTACATTTTTGCCTGGCGTCTTGAAGTTCATCAGCTCCCAATTTTAATTTATCAATATGATCTTGAAGTATCGATGCCCAAGTTTGAAGCTGGTTGAGAATCGCCCAAGGAGTTGTCATGGCGACCACAAACATGACCAGCATGTGTGGGAAAGTCTCCTCGGATAAAGCGTATTTTAAAAGATGAGCATGAGAAGGATCGCCATCAAGAACCCAAACGCTCAGCCGTGTGTGATCTAATAAACAAAATAAACACATTCATTTGCATTTAAGCCTGGGAAATAACGACTATTGTCTCCATCAGAGTCACCAGGTTAATGACCTTTTCCCTAATTTATGATAAATAAAGTAAATAATAATCTATGAGAATTTTATTTCATTTTTCTAAATAAAACAAGTCTATTAATGAACTTGCTTCTACTCAACCAAAACAGAAACTCATCTCGCAAATTGTTTTTATCTTAAACGATATATTGACTGGCAAATGCACAGTCTATTGAACGTTGATTGAAATAATTCCAACATTTTAATATTAAAATTAAAAATGCCCTCGGGCCTTGGTGTAGTGGCTAGCGTGCTGGCCTTCTATACCAAGGGTCGCGGGTTCGGATCTTAGGCAGTCCGGTATTTTTATTTAAGCCATTTGGACCCCAAATACATATATTAAACAAATACGAGTATCGTTAAAGTCTTAAATGGCCTAAGATGCCGAAAAGATAGTGTGTATGTGTGAGTAAGAGTGTGGTAACAAATGTAGTTTAAAAAAAAAAAAAATAAAAGAATTTATTTACCATCTCGATATTCATCTCTCACGTCAATATAGGCGTATTCTAGTCCGGATCCCTTCTTTGGATTTTCAACTCCTTGTAATTTTGCAATTAGTGTTGTTTTTCCTGATTCATTGTCTCCTAAAATGTACAATAGAGGATTATTAAAAAGGAATTAGGCCTATTTAATGTTTTTTTTTTTTGGTCGAGAACACCTTTCTGTTCGCTTTGAGCGAAATCACACGACAAATTCATAAATCGAAATTCATTCCCTAAAAACATGTATTAAAATGGATAAAAATAACTCATAAATAAAATGTTAGGCCCTTTAGGAAAGAAAAATGGAAGCAAAATCATTTGACATGAATGCTACGTTAAAAGTCAAAGTGACGATTGAATGAATTTAGAAGAAATTTTTATGATGGTTTAGGGAGAATAGGAAAAGAAAATGGGGTTAAAATAAGGGGCAAAGCAAAAGAAAATGAATTAAAAAATTTGCATGAGAAGTTTACCTAATTGAAAAGCAATGGAAATTTTTTTTTATTTGGAAGCTGAATGAGCATTAGTTAACTTTTTTGGAAAATTATTCATGACCAGCTAAGATTGTTTTGTTTTTATTTATTATATAAGTTTAAAAAAAAATATGGTAATTCAAGTATTAAAAGGTTAAGACAGGAACTTTTAGAATCAATAAAATATATATAAAATAGTTTTTAAAATATGATGAAAAATATATCAATAAAAGCACACGAAATAATTGTTTAATATATAAAATAATTTATAACCTTGAAATTAAAAAAAAAATATTTATAGCTTTGAACTCACCTAAAACCAAGACAGATTTACATGAGGGCAATTTTGTATTTCCGCTATTTTGCACTTCGCCCAAAATTGTCGACCTATTTGGTAAAAAAAGAAATATTAATCGAGAAAGATGACAAAGTAACAATTGAAAGAATATCATTAGAAAACTCTTTGATGGAAAAATGATAATAGGAATATGACTTTTAAAAAAATGAAATTGTAAAATCATACCAAAGATTTTCTTTACTATTAATATCCTCCGATTTTTTCGTTAAAAATCCATTAATTTCGCCGTTTTCTCGGACAAGAACTGCCATTTTTGCTGGCTTTTTGCTTTTTTGACAGATTTTGGAGGTTCAATGGGCTCAGCAATGATTTCATCGAGGAGTGAAGATAGCGTCAAGTTTGTGACAGAGAACAGAGAAGCTTTGGAAGTTAAATCAGCAACGAAAAATTATTTTCGGTGAGTCAAAAGACTACCGCCAAATATGAACTCACGTTGTCAATAACAAATGTTATTTACTCAATCAAAAGGTCAAATTTAAAATTTCCAATATTAAGATCCTCTCTACGCTATCGGCGGAAAATTTCTATCAGGCTCTCAGATTAGAGCCAATGCAACCACGATTCATGCTTCTCATTTAAAAATTTTAATTCAAAAAAATCTGTAATCCTGCAAATTTGAATTTGTAATGCCAACTTAAAAAAACAAATTTAAATTTTATATTTAAATATAATAAATATAGAAAAATTTTATTCAATTAATCAGTATAACAAAATGATCTATTTTAGTCTCTTATCTGTTTCAAATAGTGTAATGTAATGCTAAAATGTAATTTTTATAACTTGGAGATTCTCTCACATTGACATCACTGTCTAGAATCTCGACAAAAAAATCGATCTTTGATCTGACAAAAATACTTTCCAATAAAAAAATAAATAAATAAGCAATCAATGATTGATGACGAAGTTATTTTTTCTTGTACTGATAAAATTATGGAAATATTTAAAATAAAGAGATTAATTAAAACATGAATACTCCTACTCAAGAAAAAATGAATAATAATAATTATTCTACAAAAAAAATTGTTAAAAAAAAGATCCAATTCAATTAAATCTTGCTGAAGCTTTAAAGGTATTTTTTAATTATTTTTTTTTGGAAATTTAATTTTAATTAGCAATATTTTAAAAATTATTCGTGTTAAGGTTAGATTTTTTGAAAATGATGTCAAATGTCATTCTGTTGTTTATTTTACTATTACTTATAAATATAATATTGAATTAGATTAGATATTATTATAAAACCTGATAATATATTTACCACAAGTGATTGCGTAAAGTTAAATTTAAATCTCTATATAATAATCACAAATATAAGGGTCTTGTGAGAATTAACAATATTTGTAGAATTTAGCAAAAATTTATTACATTTTTTTTTTTAAGGTTAGCAATGAAAAACAAAAACCAAAGGAAAAAAGTGTAATAAAGAAGAAATATTTCAAAAATGATACTTTGCCGGTTTCGCCAGCAAATATCCTTGATTCATCTAGTCCAAAAAGACAATATGGGAAAAAAAAGAGAAAATGAAAAACCGAAAAAAGTCTCGGCCCTTAAAGGAGTAATATTACAAGAGAGAGAAATGAGAAAGAATGGAAAACTATTATCTAATACTGTGATAAAAGATGAAACATTTCAACTAATCGTAACAGCAAAAGAAATAATCCATAGCAGAAATTTCAGAGAGTAAGAAATGAAGATAATTTAATATTCAAATCATGCATTTTCCCAGACTTTGAAAAATCTGTGAAAATCCAATTGTGAGCCATGCTTCATTATCACTAAAAAATTTCTTTTCTTTTCATTATTTTAATTTTCCTTCTTATTTCTTATATTGCTGAGTCCTATTTGATTTTGGGAAAGTTGAAGAACAAATTTATTAAATACTTGCTTCTTTTCTCTTCTCATTACATGTCCATACCATACCAGCTAAGCCTATTCTCCAAATACCTCTGCCTTCGGATTGTTTCGATCATTCTTCCTCTCCACCATCGAATGCCTCTCTCAACTTTCACCTATGTAACATCAGCTTTATTCCTCTATAAATTTTACTCTTGGTCGTCTCTTTTCCTTTTGTAAATGGACATCACAACGACTCGTTTGGTCTGCACCTTTTGTTCACAAATAAATCTATTTCTTCCTCCCTCAAAGCTTACTTAAGTTTTTTACAAAGATTAAAAATCCTGTGTTACCTCAGATCCCCTAACTTTCACTTCTTCTACGTATATGAAATGCATGGTTTGCTACTTTGCTATTTATTCTTTTTTTTTAATTAACTTTCTATATTTATTTATTTCTAGTTATTGTGACCACATATTATCTGTTGAAATGAACAAAAGTGTTTCGTCTTTATTAGAAGATCTAGTGCGATTTCAAGAGCGAATGTATCACGAGAATCCAATTAAAGCCCATGGAAAAAAACGTTATGTTATTGGTTTCAAAGAAACAATTAAAAATTTAAATTTAAAAAAATTAAAATTAATCATTATTGCACCGAATTTGGAAAATATCGTTTCCAAGGGTAATTTTGTTTATATATATATAACTTATTGTGAAATATTGAGCCTTTTTTTACTGCCCCCTGCGTCAATAACTCGAAATTTGAATATTTTCAGGGAGCTTTCTGCCCCCCCCCCCTCAGTTACGCCCATAGGGAAGGGTGAACTTCCTAAATCTCCCCCCTTCCCTCACCCTGGGTACTCCTGTGTCACATTTAACTTGTGCCTTGACGACAGTTTTGAAAATATTCAAATTATTTAAATTTTTTCAAATGTATTTTGTTTTCTCTGTGATGATCTCACATTTGCCTAGAGCAAAGAGGTGCCTGCAATAATTCTTATTCTTCTTATTCTAGGCGGTGTCATTGATATGGTTTCCAAAATAAAGATCTCTGCAACTGAGCAAAATGTTCCTTACGTCTTTTGTTTAAATAGAAATATCTTAGGAAAATTATTACATAAAAAAGTACCTGCCAGTGTGATAGGAATTCTCAATTTCGATGGTTCTGAGGTAATATTCTTTCTAATTTTAAAATGTTTTTGGCATTTTATCAATTTAAAGGTGAATGAACAAATAATTAATTTTATTTTTAGGACAACTTTAAAGAAATTGTGAATTTATTACCGGAAACTAAAAGTTTATATAAGAAGAAAATAATTCAAGTCCTTCATGAATCATCTACCCCCTCTTCAAATAATAAGGTAGAAAAGGAATTAATGCATATGTATTATAAGATATTTTAATTAATGTCTATTACGTTCTCCTGGTTATCCTAAAAGTTTTCATTCTTTTTTTGACTCTATTTTATTTGGGGATTTCGTTTGGGAGGCGAGAGTATTGTTTAGGTTTGAGTTTATCATTGTTATGTATTATTTTTATACTGTATATAGTGAAATTTTCTCTTGCCTATGTATATATGTAATATATATAGAGAGAGAAAGTATTGGATTCATGTCAAAAATTCGATGTCGAGATTTTGATGGATCTTCACGTTTTGAGGTCCCCTGAATCCAAAAAAGTGGTTTTCGCGACATGGTCTGTCTGTCGTGTGTGTGTGTCTGTGAACAAAATATATCAAGAACAAAAAGTGCTAAGAGTTTGAAATTTTATATTTAAGTTAGGTACCCCACTGGGTCGTGACACGAAGCTTTTGAACAAAATCGGCCAAAGAGTACTAGTACTTTACTGATGTAGTTTTTCAGTTTTTTTCGATTTTCACAAAAATTCACTCCAACGATTTTGATTCAAATTCATAAATCGATTATTTTTTAGATGCTCTTTGAAATTTATATTCTCATTTTTCCATTGAAATCTTTTGAAGCACACTACTCTTGTACTTCATAGGAAAGAAAGGAGCAATGGTTGCCATGGTAACAAAACATAAATAAGTGATATGTGGAGGACAGCAGCCAGGAAGGTAGCCTCTATTTAATAAAACAGACTCCTTTAACAAAACGTTTCGGCTAATTTTAATTAATAGAGGCTACCTTCCTGTCTGCTGTCCTCCACATCTCACTTATTGACATTTCACAGCCACATCCCTCCAATTCCTTCCTTCCTTCCTCCGTGGCGCTACAGCCCTTGTAGAGCCTTGGCCTCCTTCACGATGCCCCTCCATTCCGTCCTGTCCATCGCCCGTCTTCTCCACCCTCGGACGCCCAGTCTTCTCAGATCTTCTTCCACGTCATCCAGCCATCTCTTACGCGGTCTTCCTCTGAGGCGTCTTCCGTGAGGTCTTTGGTGGAAGATCTTTTTAACCCCTCGGTCTTCACTCATTCGCTCGAGATGTCCTGCCCATCTGATCCTCTCACTTTTTATGATTGAGGTCAGACAGGGTTCTTTATAAAGTTGGTAAATCTCAGAGTTGGTGTGTATCCGCCATTCGCCCTGTGATTGAATTGGGCCATATATTCTTCGCAGAATTTTCCGCTCCCAGGTGTTAAGAAGCCGTTCGTCCCTAACCGTCATCACCCATGCTTCACATCCATATACATCCCTCCAATTGGAAAACATAAATATTTTTTATGTTTATAAATTTTAGACAGGAGAAGGAGCAGGTGCATTAATACAATTTAATGAGACGTTTCGGGTGAAGATGGGTAGATAAAACTCACCCGAAACCGGGGGGCGAAATCGGAGGCTTTTGTTTTTTGGCTGCACCTGCTCCTTCTTTTGTCTATAGAAAAACAGCCACTGAATTCATTGATTTATAAATTTTATATCTTGAATTCTAATATATCGGCGGAAACTAAATATATGTCGATACAAAAAAAATCTGGTGTGACAAGCACACCTTTGGTAAGAGAAAGTTGTGTGCTGTGCGACCAGTCCCACCAGATTTTTTTTGATAGGATCGAAATCGGAGGTTCCCAGTAACCGAAACGTCTTCTAAACCTTTCTTTATTTTAGTTTCGAAAATTAGAGTTTTTTCCTGCATCTTTGCCCTCCAAGGGTTTAGAATCTCTGCATTAGACAATTCCAAAAAAAAGCAAGCAATTCAAGAGTGTAAACATCTTAAAAGACTTAAGCGATGAAAATTAAAACAAAAATCTTATTTTAGATCTCCACATCTTCTGAAGATGCATGTAAAAATGAAAAATTAAAAGATATTAATGAAGAAGTGATTGACTCGTTTCTTTCAATTTTAATGAATTCATTAAAAGCGATGGACAATTCGCATACGCCAGAGGAAGAAGATTCGGAATTTCTCAAAGCGATTGAAAGATGCGATTTGGAATGAAATTGAAAGGAAGAGATTTTCCGACAGACATACATGTCTTTATTGTGCTTCCATATAATATATATAATTTCACTTTTACTGTATATTTAACAACAACAATGAACATTCAGAGGGAATATAATAAATTATTTTGTTAAAACAATATATATTTATAAATAAAAAATATTGCTTGAATAATATGCATCAATTAATTTTTAAAATTAAGTACATTTACAGGATGATGCAAAAATCACTATTTTTAATAATTCAAAAGGATTAAAAAAAAAAAAATTTCTAATAATAAGTCCTTTAAATATAAAATTCTTCCAACTAGAGAAGAAAATCTTAAAACAAAAAAATTTGTTTAAGAAATCACCTTTTTTTTAATCATAGTATATTTTATATTATGGCAGTTTTATTTTAATTACGTCTAACTCTTAAATATACGTATCATTTATATATATATATATATATCACTAATTAGGAAATTGATGAATTCTTTCCTATTTCTATATTTTTCGAAAGACGAATGAAATTTCAACTAACTCCTTTTCAAGAATGTTTTCTTTAAGAATTTAGACAATAATTGTCAGCTTCTATTTATTGGGCCTCTTCTATGTAAGATCGCTCATTAAATTCACAAATCGAAAAATAGACAATAAGGAAGTTTATTGACGAAAAACATTGTTTCTTGAATAAGTATTAAAAATTTAGTTTTGAGAATAATATCATTTATTTATGAAGATAATATCAATGGATTGAGTTGCTGGATTTGAAAAAAATCCAAAATTTATTTCATAAAGCTTAGGCTTCTAAAAAGCCCTCAAGAAGAGAGTATGTAATTTTTTTTGAGAAAAAAACTTTAAAGATTGCTCAAATTTTTATTTATCCTCCGTAATCAGAGTTATTGCTCGTATATTCGATAAATTTTCCTTTAAGGATATAATATTTGGAATATCAAAAGGTAGAAAAATATTTAGTATACATATATACAATGACATGCCTGAGGCCTTGGCTCAATTTGATCGTGCGTTGCAGCAAGTAGTCAAGTCATTGAATATATATCAGTGAAAGCTCAAAGAAATGGACAATTTCATATTTTTTTCTTATTATTAATAAATATTTACTGGGAGGAAGAGATAGTAAAATAACAAATTAAGGTATTTAAAATACTATTATGGGGGTAAACAATTAAAATAATAAATCTTTTTAATTAAAGCATAAAATTAAATAAAGCTTCCTTTGAAAACTTTTGGATCACAGATAAAAATAAAATTAAAACCCGGCGACTTTTGTTTTGCCTTGCTTTAAATTTCAACAAAAGTATTGAGGTAGAATAAACAATTTTAGATAAAATGTAAAAAGCAACTTTTGCTTCATCCTGATTGTAATTTAAAAAACATGATATGTTTAGCATAAAAATAATACCTTCAAAAAAAAAAGTATTATTTTAATAAATAAAAAAAAAATCCCTGAATAGAGGAATTAATTAAAAAATAAAAACATATGAACAATAAACATACTAATATCATTTGACTAACATCTTTGATTTTTTTTTTTTTTTTTGATTTACTACTTTTAATAATTTTATTGTCACGTGTTTCATTTAATTATTAAATTGACTAATTTGCGTCCTGATTTTGTGTTTTTAAATCTTTACAGACCTTTATTAAAATAAAGAACTCTTGGACAAGGTAGAACCAAATGTTTCTTTTTGAATTCTTCATACGCTGCTGGTTCAAATTTTTCTAATGTGGATACTTTTATTGAGCTGGAAAAAAAAAATAAGAAAATTATTTTATTAAAATAAAAAAAACAACTTATTTTTAATGTTTTTTTTTTTAGGCACTCACACACACACATACACACAATTTTTTGGCAACTAAGGCCATATAAGGACTTAAACCAAACTCGCATTTTATTAATTTATATAATATATATTATATGGGGTTCAGGTATATTTACTTAACTATCCAAATACTGTCTGATATCCGAACCCGCAACCCTTGGTATACAAGGCCAGCACGCGAGCAACTACACCAAGCCCGAGGGCCTTTAAAAGTTTTTGTTATTCAAAAAAAAATTAAATTAAAGCTGAAAGACCGATTTTTAATAATTCAATTTTGTTGTAAAATTTAATTTAATTAAATTTCATTTAGTCCGTGAAGAATAACAAACATTCCCTAAGATTATTCTTATCATATACAGTGGAATGTGTTTAATATGAAAATGAGATGTTTTGCGGAAAAAAAAAAACGAAATTCACTGATTTTGAACAGCTCTCTTCATAGGAATCGTTGGCAAGTGGTGCTAAAAAGTAAAATTTTAACGACGCGGTTAAAACTTGGTTTAGAGAATATCTTTTTTTTAACGCTGGTGTAATTACTTTACATTTTAACATCCAATTTATGATGTTGAATTTTAACATCTATTTTTAGAGAATAGACCTGATTATGTCAGCTAATGGAGCTTTTTAACCCTGACTTGAATAAAATTATTATTCCATTGTCAATTATGTCTTGAAGATACGTACCATCTTTGTGGGAATATTCCGCAAGCGATGGGTACCATAAATACCAAACTAAAAAATAAAAAAAATAAAAATACTTTTAATATTTTCTAATTAGAAGATTTAAAATAATAATAAAATCTCAAACTTACAAGCAGCCCACAAACATGACTTGTATAGGTCCATGTAGAGGTCTAATTTTCTTCATAAATGCAAGTTTCTCTAATCTTTCCATGATTATAGGTAATATTACTGGAAAAAAAAGTTTAGAATGAGTGAAATAATTTAAAGATTTATTGTGAAATTCAAGACTGGCTGGATTGTTTTTGTACACATCTCAATGAGATGAGCTTTTCTGTTTCTCAAGTTTTGGCTGCTAAATAGAATGCCATTGTGTCGTAGAAACCATAACCGAAGAGAAAGATTTAAGGAAATATGAGGAAGCTAACTAAGCTTATTGCATGAGACAATTGCTGGGACGTCATTTGAGGGGGGCATTTGCCCCCCTCCCCCCTCCCCCAAGGTTTGGAGGAAAATAGTAAATTCCCTAAGCTTAGCCACTACATACAAGCAAACTCACAATCTCTATTTATAAATAAGTATAGAAGATGGTCTAGATAAAAATTTAGAGGTATATATAGTATAGGTTTATATGTATATAAATTAAGTAGTAGAGGAAGTAAAAAAATCCCCCCCCCCCCTCCCCCAAGCAAAAACTGAAATGACAATTCAGTTTTAAATCCAGTAAAATCTCATGAAAGTTACTCTTTTGAGTAATCACAACGTACAATTTCAAACCCAATTTTTTTTTTTTTTTTTTTAATTTAAAATTGGCCTCGGAAAACAATTCCATTTGGCCAAAAACCCAAATTAAAAGAGACTAAATTCAAAATTCAAAAAATGGTTTTTAGAAATGGAAAAAAGCACTGAAAGAGATTCTTGATTCAATTTTAGTGACGGATATCTCTTTAAGGCCCATTCTACACGGGCGCCTTTGGCGCGTTTCTAACGCCGTGTTTTCAACGCTTCAAAAGCGCGATTCAAACAGAACTAAGGAGAGCGTTTTGAACGCGTTCGCTGGTGTTCGAGCGTTTCTAACGCCAGAGGAGGCGTTCAAAACGCCGTCGTGCCCATTCTATACGTGGAGTTTTAACGGCGTTGTGAAGTAGTAAATAACTTACTAGCGCAGTCTGCAGGGTACCGATGGGCAACAACATAACCTGCTTGAATGAGATCCATCGTGGCTATGAAGCAATTTTTGAAGTTATTTTTTAAGTGATTAGAAACGCGCCAAAAACGCTCGTGTAGAATAGGCAAAATTAGGAAGAAACGTTGGCAATGATGAATAATTTTTTGTCCCAGGAGGGCATCGTTGAAAACTTACACATTCCTGGTGCTGCCATTGTAATTCTTGATATTGTTACTTGCGATATTCCTTTAACTGCAGCAATCTAAAAATTCAAAATTCAAAATAAAAAGAAGATAAAGATTTCATGTTTTTCTTCCAACGATTTTTTTTAAAATTCAAAAATCAATTATTTTTTAGATTCTCTTTAAAATGTATATTCTCATTTTGTCATTGAAATCTTCTGAAGACCACTTTACTCTTGTACTCCATAGAAAAGATAGGAGAAATGGTTGCCATGGTAACAAAATATAAATATTTTCCCATACATATAAATTTTACATCTTGAAAATCAAAAGTACCGGTCTGTCGGAAACTAAATACATGTCGACACAAAAAATCTGGTGTGACAAGCACAGTACACCACTTTCGATTACCGAAGGTAAGTCAAGCAAACATTCACAAATGTTTCACGGAAAACTTACACCACTTTCCCTCCAAACTATATTTGAACTTTATTCTTTCGACAGATTTATGTAATTAAAAAAAATCTGATAAAGAAAGAAATCCTGTTAAAATCTTATCTAGATATAAATATTTTATAAAAAGATTTGTTGTTCTATAAATCAGATATATTCAAATGTTAGAAAATTAAATAAATAAAATAGAGAAATATACCCTGGACTGTGTGACTTTATTTCCATTTTCATCGGTGATATCAATTCCGTATCTAAGCTCATTTTGTCGCATTAATGGAATATTTGCACAGTTAGCTGCTGCAACGGCGATGAATGGCACGTAACGCTAAAAATAAAACAGTGAAGTCAGTGTTTAATAAATATTTATAAAAGAGATTATGTATTTAGTGATACTTCAATGAGGAAAGTAGTCTTTGCTCCCTGGACCCCTCTTTTAAATTTCCATCCAACTTATAAATAGGAATTTCACAGATATATCTATCTTGCTTCTTTAAAAGATCTTCTTTGAATTTGAATTGAAGGCCTAATTCACAGACTTGAATATCCTCCTCTAAGGGAGAAATCATAAATTCAACATTTAATAACTAAGAAAACTTAATTTCGAAATTGCTAGTGGTTGTGAGGATATACAGAAGAAACAGAGAGACTTATATAGTCTATAGAGCCTTATATACAGTGAGCATCAAAAAGAACGTAACATTTTGTTTCTTCTTAAGAATACCTGTTCTAATCTACCTTGATGATATTCTAATTTAAGAAACATTTAATATGAAATATCTTATACATTTCTATTTTCTATTTTTTTTTTCCTTCTCCTTTTGTTTTGTTTTGTTGTATTGTTATTGTATTTAAATTTGTATTGTGTTTGTTGGACCTAGCCACCGAGGACTGGTGCCTCTAAGCGGGTCGTAATAAATTTATTTATTTATTTAAATTTAATGTAATAGACGAAACAGCGCAAGAATTTATTTTGAGGGACAAATCAACATATTCTCGTAATGTTTTGTTGGATATTAATTTAAAATTTTGTTTTTATAAGAATTTCCAATAAAATAGACAGAGAAAAACTGAAATGGAAAGATTATTTTAAAATTTTAGAAATTTGGCATTAATAAAAATTTCGACATTTTTGTCTTTATCTTATTTAAATTGTAATTAAATTTATTTATTTATTTAATATAAAATGTTTAATAAATTACAGTGTCATTAAGATAGATTAGAATAGGTCTTTTTTTAAATGAAACGAAGTGTTACGTTTTTTTGACTCGCAGTGTTTATATAGATTTTCAAATGACTTTTTTTTGTTTTCTTCTAATCAACGCAACATTTAAAAAGAAGAAGAAACAAATAAATTTAATTTTGAAAGAGAGTTTTACCAAGATGAATGGACTGGCATGTTTGGTCCAATAGGCCTTGCAGCCCAATGCAGCGATTAAAGCGCTGGCCGTAGCACTAACATACGCCACTCCGAGTTGAGTGTTTGTTATTGGCGAATTGGCATTCCTATTCGTGTAATTGACGAGGGCATTGAATGACTGGTTCACCCATTGCCAGAAGATGACCGCCGTCGAAGTTCTAGCAACAAAAAATGTATCACAATGATGAGAAAGTCACCAACCTTTATAATCTTAGGCTGAATTGTACCTGAAGAAGGCCCCAGAATGAGTGGCCGAAACGTTGTAATTTTTACAAATAAACCACAGTTAAACCGAAAATCTAATTCTTTTACTAGCCATTCATTCTTATTAAATATCTGCCAAGTTCAAATATGGAGAAGAGTCATTTTTGAAAAGAAGAAACAGCACGAGAGTATAAGTTGAGTGGAGAAATAGGAAGGATTACTCGCTTGAATGTAGTTGAAAGAGCAAGAAAAATTATAATTTCAAGAATGTATGTACCATATATATATACATTGATCCCCAAAAAGGAACATGAGGATATTGATAAATATTAAATCAATAATATACAGCAAATAAAAAGTTTTATTTAATTTCTCCAGTATAATAACTTATAATTGTGATGAATATTGTCTAATTTTAATATCAATCTTAGAATAGATATGATAATGTATATTCTTTAGAATAAGTGTATACAATTATTCAACTCATTGTGAGCAGTTACTGTTTTTGTTTTATGACTCTTGCATTGATTCACTGGTATTTTCACAGGCCTGATGATGGTCAACCTTGACCGAAACTGATCATTTGCAAATTCAGTCGTCTGGTACAAATCTATATCCTCGACATAATTCTTGGAATTATAATTTTTCTTGCTCTTCCAACTGCATACAAGCGAGTAATCCTTCCTATTTCTCCACTCAACGAGTCATTTTTGTTTTAATTGCCAAACACTTATTTCTACAAGATGTGGATTTTATAGCTGGTTAATCGTTTATGTGCAAATAAAAGAATGGCAGCTAGATATTATTTCATTTATTAGGCCCTCTATGCTCATATTTCGATCTTGGTTAAGACCATCCTCATATCCCCATATCCACTGCCTGTACTCTACTAATCGGCTTCTTTTTATATTATTGTATGTTTTTAATTATTATTCAATCATTAAACATAATTTTAGCTTATTTATCAATTATCTATAACCGAGTTTTTTATGTTCATTACATATACGATTGGATATTTGATTGTAAGCTTATCAGGGCTGGACTGGAAACACATTTAGGCCCTGGAAATATCGGTGACGTAGGCCATCAATATTATATTTAAAGAAAAAAAATTACAAATAAGTGCATTAGTAATTTATAAACATATTTATTAAAATAATAAAAAATATTTTTTTTGAATAATTGCAACAAAATTAAGTACAGTGAGGGACAATATTAAGTCCCACCCATGCGTTTTCTACTTGTGATTATTTCAATGTTTTTATAAAAGAAAATGAAAATATTTATTGGAATTTTTCTAGGTTTGAACCATGAAAATTTCTATTAAAAAAAATATATTTTTTTAAAAACAATGAAATAATCACAAGTAGAAAACGTATAGGTGGAACTTAATATTGTCCCTCACTGTACATAGTGAAGTAAAACCCTTAATATATTTGAGGGCCCACCGGGATATTCCCAAGTATTCCGGTGGGCTAGTCCAGCACTGATGCCTAAATTGACAGCCCGCAAGCTCCGAGGATAGTCTTGACCAAGACCGAAACGTCAGCATAGAGCACCTAATAAATGAAATAATATCTGGCCTAGATTCTTTTATTTATACTTATTTCCACCACTAGACTGATTGGCAACTAAAGAATAAAATATTTGGCTTGGCAAAATAGGTAAAGATAATCAGTTTAGTTGCCAATCGTCTCAAAACATTTGCACGGAGTAGAATATTTTATTCTTGATTTTCCACCAACGTTCAAGAATCTTGGCCCTTTAAAAAAAGCCTTTTAGTTGGCGATGTATCTATTCCTCTCTGAAGCACTGGAATTTACCATAGAATTCAACAATAATAATAAGAAGAATTTCTTGAGTGGTTTAAGAGCTTCAGAGGGAGCAGAGAGCGTGTGGAAAATGAATCGCATGATCAAGGGCGTCCGCAGGATTTTTTGCAGGGGGGGGGGGGCAAGTCACTTCCAGATAAGTTAAAAAAAACGTATTTTGATATTAATAATGTTATACATCTCTTAGTATTTAAAGCTTTCTCACCGCGGCAAGGTGGATGTATACTGTGAAAGGTTTTTTTGTATTTTTTTTTTGTTTTATACATTTTTTTGTATCATTTTAATTTTCCAGGGGGGGGGGGGGGCAAGTGCCTGGTTGCCCCCCCCCCTGCGGACGCCCATGCGCATGATCATGACTGTTGAGGAGTGGATGGAACGCACACTAAAAGTGCATGAACGTTAAAAAAAATAGAATGACATGTGTAAGAAGGAGTTTGGCAATTATGGCTGTTAAAAAAAAAAACATTCTCGGTCATATTTGGAACCTGGCAACAAATCAGAAATCACCTCAAAATAAATTAAATGCATAAAATAGAAAACGAAATTTTTTTCTTTTCATCGTTGCGGTATTTGTATAAAAAGAAAGCTGTATATAATTACCTATACCATTGCAACATTGCGCCAGTGATAAGCATGCCGCCTGGAAGTTGAAATGACATTCTTCCAAAGACATTTTGCAATTCTTTTGAATCGGGATGGAATGCGCTTTCATATAATTTTTTTGCATAGATAATTTGTTGTCGAGTTGTTCCTGTGGGCTCTCTTCCAAGTCTAAAAAAAAATAAATAAATAAATAAATCAACTAATCACTTTAATTTAAATTTAGAAAAAAAAAATAGTGTCAATATTTTATTAACTTTAACATGTAAAGTGAGAATTATTTTTGTTTGTTTATTATTATATAATGTATGTTCTACGATATAATGATTAGCATGTCTTAAGTCTTTTGTTCACAACAACAGAAATTAATTAGATAAAAAAAAAAACACTTGTTAATTATAAATAAATCGAGTTGAACAAATGAATCTATAAAAATCTCACTGATTCAAGTTGGTTAGCTATATAGAGATATAGAAATTTAAAATTAGGCGACCAAGTTGCAAAACTCTGATTTAAAACTCCCTTCTCTCACTCTCGATTGACCTAAAATTTTAAAATATTTAATTTTACTAAAATAAATATTCATTGTTCTTCACTGATTCGTCAAAAAATAAGAAATAGATGGAAATGTAAAAAAACAACACACTGAGAGCTCTTCAAGAACACAAAAAGATTATAAAATTGTAGAAAACTGGAAAATTACAAAAGTACAATTGAAAAATTTTTATATTATTTATTGGAAATTTTCCACTAAATAATTCTATCATTTTTTTTTATAAAAACAATGAAATAATCACATGTAGAAAACGTTTGCTAACCTTCATTCATACGTTTTCTACATGTGATTATTTCTTTGTTTTTATAAAAAAAAATGATAGAATTATTTAGTGGAAAATTTCCAAGGTTTGAACTAAGAAAATTTCCATTAAAAAAACAATGAAATTACTATATATGGCTGAGATCTAGCTTTGGCACTGTGCACCTACCCCAGAATCCGAAAAAGGATTTAATCAAAAATACATGCACTAGGTATAAAAATATCTAAAATTTCCATTGATCTCAAATTATGCACATTTGAAGAGAAGTGTCAAAAAAATTGGAATTTTAATTTTCAGAAATCATTAAATTTTTAGTGTAAAATAGATGATAATAAAAATAAATCAATATATATATATATTTGTTATTGAGACAGATCTAAATTGATTATAAAAAAAAAAAGGAATAAGAAATGTCTATTAAAATTGATTTAAAAAAAAAGTATTTCATATACTTATTAAAAAACACATATTGATTATTTTAAGACTATGGAATGTCAAAAAAAAAACATTAATTTGATAACTGTCACAAAAATAATTAAAATAAATAAATGAATTGCGATATTTAAAAAAAAAAATTTCATTTTAAATTATAGAAATGATTAATTGTAAATGATGTTTTTGTTTATTTTTAATAAACAAATAAGGAATAAATTTTTAAAAATGTAATAAGGTAAAATTGAAAGATTATATTAAAATAGAAAGAAGGAAAATCTACCTGTAATCTTCGACGAGGGCCTTAGCTTTGAGTAAATCTTTATCTGAAACTATGCAAGTCCGAGGGTCGGTCACCCATGCAAAATGTTTCACTCTACCAATAAATGTGGACTGATCCCATAAAGGCTTATCAATATCAATCCTATCCGACATTCTTTATTAAAAAGTATAAAAATTGATTTATCGGATCTATGTGTTAAGATCCCCCCAAGGAAAGTGATCCCTTCTGAAGCTAGCTAAGCCATTTATTTCCATTTATACCATTTATATTAAATTTATTTTTTTAATATTTTAAATACCTTTCTAAAATACAAATATTGTTATAATTCCATAAACAAATAAAATTTACGATTTTTTCTAACAAAGAATTCAATTCAACAATGGCACGGGCAGTTGACAGTAGAAATTCTAAATGGCAACGTTGCATTGACAGCCATTTTTAAAGAGAGAAATTATTTTTTACGAAATAATTAATTTCTCTGCAACTAATTCCTTTTTTTTCAATTTTTTTTTTTTTTTCAAGAGTAATGAGAACAAAGATAATAAAATGGGAATAAATTTCTCATTATAATGATTATAATAAAAATGTTTTAAAATTATTTATAAAAAACAATTGGCAAAGAAGCTAACTTCACTTCGGCTATTTCTTTCTGTTTCTTTGTAAACGTTGCTAACTTGAGTAAGTTTTATATGCCAATTTTTTTTAACCATGTGTTTAGCCATATTATTTTTTTATTAATTGTGATTAATTAATCTCAACACTCTTATTATAAAATCATTTATTTATATTTAAAGACTTAAGGACATTTATAAACATAATGGAATATCGCGTTGGAAGTATAGCTGACTCTATTTCTGGAAAATCATCACTTGACAAAACTGTAAAAAAAATTGATTTTGTTAAAGTTAAAGTGAGCAAACCACAAAAAAATAAGAATTCAAATCAAGAAACAAATAAACAAGATGATACTAAAAAGAAGTAAGTTCCTATTATTAATAAGTAGTGATTTTAAATATAATAAATTTAAAATTTTAGGTCATCTACAAGTGCAAATGCATTAAAGAGGATAGAGAATAAAAATAATAAAAAACACATTAAAGAAAAAAAACCAACAATTCTTAATGAAGAACATGAATCAAGAACGATATTTGTTGGAAATTTACCAAACTCTATTAACAAAATAGAAGTTAAGAAATATTTTAGAAAATATGGGAAAATTGAAGCAATCCGATTCCGATGCGCGCCAATCGCAGATCCCAAAGTTTCTAAAAAAGTTGCCATAATTAAAAAGGAATTTCATCCTAAACGTACATCTATCAATGCATTTGTTCGATTTGTTGAAGAGGAAAATGCCCAAAAGGCTGTCTCTTCAAATGGCGAGATCATAGATGGACATCATATTAGAGTGGATCTCTCATTAAATAAGAATCAGGATATCAAAAAATCAATATTCATTAAAAATATTCCTTTAGGTGAGAATATCCTTTGAATTAAATGAAAGTAAATTAATATATATATAGATATTAATTTACTTTCATTTCACTCATTTTCACTCAGCCTGGAACTTTTATGGGAAATAGAGATGGAGTCTAAATGGCCTCCCTTGCAGAAAAAGACCTTAAATAAATAAATAAAAAAAAACTTATGGGAAATTTTCTACAAGATATTATTTTTCTTATAGTGAGATAAAGAAAAAAAGCAAAGCACCTTATTGACACGCGTTCAAATGGAGATATTCAGGAGGCAAAAGAAAAATAATGCACACTAAAGCGGTCCCTAAACGATCAATATTCACTTCAATATATTGCACAATAATTCACATATTGAGCGTTTGTAAAATTGAAAGATTGCGCAATATATTGAGTCAATCAAAAACAGTTTGATTTTTATTGTACAATCTAGTAAACATTGCTTCGTCTGTTGGCAATATTGCGCAATACTAGTTCAGCTCTGTTTTCTGTTTTCTTATTAATTCACATGTTGACTGTACAAGTATCTCCCTCAAACTAATTTATTAAACAATTATATAGCACCGTGTGGGTTGGAAAAGTATTACTATTGTACAAAATATTGTGCAATATATAGACGTAAATATCGTGTAGGGGCATGGGCCTAACTAGGGGGTTCCCCCCAGAAAGCTCCCCTACCAAAGAAAAATTGAGTCAATATGGGTTCTTCCAGGCCCCCCAGAAAGGATGGCTGGTCCCCTGCCCCCCCCCCCCCAGCTAAATTCCTTAGTTAAATCCATGTATATGGGCCGCTTAATGAAAAAGAAATATCGGAATGAGATAAAAAAAATCCATAAAAGCTACAAAATACAATATTTATTTTTAACTAGAAGCCGTGTTTAATCCAAAGTTTTTTCTATTCGGTTCATGAAGAATAATCGTAAATCCAAATGCCACAGTTCTCATCTTTGCTGTCGTAACGACAAACACCACAACGCTTATACTGTAACAATGACAATGTATGCGCGACCTCACGCACACCTCTTCGCAAATTGATATTTGTGCATATTCAGTCTTCTTTTTCTCCATTCGTATTTTTTCTTTCTTCGTCTCAAAGATCACTTGGATCCGAGGAAGAGGATCATAATTCTTCCTGAACCGAATGGAAAAACTTGTCACACGTTCTCGCTATATTTGAAAATAAATATTGCATTATTGTACTTTTTATTCACTTGATGTCTACTCTCCGATATCTCTTTTTGATTCCATTAAACGCATTATTTTTCAGCCTGCTCTCATATTATGCTTTACTTTCTATTTTTTTTTAAAATAATACTCATATCCATGGTTGTTAAATATTTAAATTTTAAGAACGTTTGGAAATAATGATAAGTTACAATTGACAAATTGACATCAGTTTGGAGGAAATTATTAATTTACCTACCCCAAGAGTCATTGTTGAATAATTTTTTTGATAAATCTAAAATTATTTTTTAATTATTTCTATCAAGGGGCTGCTAAATTTTGATTTTAATAAACATTAATTGCACCCTGGTCTAAGAGTAAAGTGGTCTTCAAAAGATTTCAATGGCAAAATGAGAATATACATTTTAAAGAGCATCTAAAAAATAATTGAATTTTAATCAAAATCGTTGGAACGAATTTTGAGAAAATCTAAAAAAATACTGAAAAAGTACATCAGTAAAATACTAGTATTCTTCGAATTTGTTTAAAAGCTTGTTTTAACGCCCTAGGAGGGTGCCTAACTTAAATATAAAATTTCAACCTCCTAGCTCAATTCCTTCATGGTTTAAATTGAACCCAGACAGACCATGTCGCGAAAACCACTTTTTTGCATTCAGGGGCCTCAAAACGTGTATATCCATCAAAATCTCGACATCGAATTTTTGACATGAATCCAATACTTTCTCTCTATATATATTAACATATATAGAGGTAAGAGAAAGTAAAATATGGTCTTTACTTACTTTATTATTTATATGATAAAACTAGAGTTTTACTTTCTCTTACCTATGTATATATGTAATATATATATAGAGAGAAAGTATTGGATTCATTTCAAAAATTCGATGTCGAGATTTTGATGGTTTTTTCTTTTTGGTCCCTCCCCCCTACATAAAAGAAGTGTTTGTTTCTCTGTCTGTTTTGGGGTGGTGGGGGTGGGGGGGGGGGGGGGGTGGGGTGTGTGTTTGGGTTTTAGGAATTGAGGGATGGGGATATGATATTATAATTTTAAATAAAACCTACACAAAAAAAAAAAAAAATAAAAAAAATAAATTAAAAATTACATAATTTTTTTTTTTTTTTTTTTTTGTTTTTTTTCATTTTTTTTTATTTTCTTTTAATTTTTTTTTAAAAAATTATTATATATTTTTTTTTTTTTTTTTTTTTTTTTTTTTTTTTTTTTTTTTTTTTTTTTTTTTTTTGGGGGGGGGGGGAGGGGTTTATATAATTCCATTAAAGTAATTATAATCTCGATTTTATTTTTTTAGCTGCTGAAGAGGATGCTATTTGGGAAATGTTTGAAAGTTGCGGAAAAGTAAATAATGTTCGTTTGATACGAGATTCACAGACAGGAGCTCCAAAAGGCTTTGGCTATGTTAATTTTGAAGTAGGTACTCTTCTATTAAATTAATTACTAAAATGAATAAAAATAATTTTATTTTATTTTTGTTTTTTTAGACTCCAGATGCAGTTGAACTTGCTTTACAAATGGACGGAGAAAAATTATTAAACCGAGAATTACGAATCTTTAGGTGTAAGAAAATGACAAATTCATCTAATAATAGAACAGACAGTGAAAAATTCAAAAGGTTCAGACCTATAAGTGAAGAGACATCTAAAAAATCTGAGAAAAAATCTGATTTCTTAGGACGTAAAGCTTTAAATAAGAAAAATAAAAAGGTAAGGCCTGTAGATCTTTGGCAAGCTTAAAATAATATTAATATTGCACAATTTAATTACAAGAGGATAAAATTTGTATAATTAGAGGTTTACTTCTTTTTAAATGCTTTTATTTAACTTACTCTTTCAAGGTCACCAACTTTGAGTCTTTGTTTGGGACACTTCCCGATGAGCTAGAGGTGTGAAATTTGATATTTAAGGGTCATTTTCGATGACGCAAATAGTGAGTTGGCTTTCACCAAAATAGACCAAACTAATGTGGTACTTTATTTGAAACCTCACGCGTATTTATCTAATTTCAAAAGACTTCCCGAAGGGCTAGGGGTGTGAAATTTGATACTTAAGGGTCATTTTTGATGACGCAAATAGTGAGTTGGGTTTCACCAAAATGGACCAAACTAATGTGGTACTTTATTTCATTCATCCTGCCTTCTTTTTTAATACTCTATAATAAAAAAGACTAAAAAGTTTAAAATAAAAATATAATAAAAAAAAACTTTTTAAAAAAAATGCTTTTATTTAAATTGAATTAAAAAGAGATAAATAATTTAAAATTGTTCCTGTTGAAATTGTTGAATATTTATTATATATAAAAGCGTGGGGCGCTTCAAAGTGATTCCGAGGCTCTAAGTATATACAATTCCTTAACCTATCAATGTGCGCCCCACGCTTTTATTTTAAGTAATAAATATTCAACAATTTCAACAAGAACAATTAAATTATTTATCTCTTTTTAGTTCAATTTAAATAAAAGCATTTTTTTTTAAAAGTTTTTTTTTATTATATTTATGATGGAGTTCACGATAATTAAAACAAAGTATTTTACCTTATTATACAGGAATTTTATTGCCAGACAACTATTGTGTGCACATTCTCATAGTTTCGGTCCGGTAATTTTCCGGCTTAATTTTTTGGAAAAAAGTGACATGGTCTTGAAACTATATAAAAAAAACTTTTTTTGGTTTTGAACAGAACAATATTGTCTATCATCTTAAAATTTATAAAAAATCATAATTTGTGATGTTTGTTCAATGTATTGTGAAGAGAATGAATTTGTAACCATATGTAAAATTGCGTGTGTTGCATGAAGAGAGCAATTTGTATGTTTCAGGCCTGATGATGGTCCTTTTCGGACCGAAACTGTGAGAATGTGCACACAACAGCTGTTTGGTTGTTAAAATTCTTGTGTAATAATTTACAAAAATATACAAAATATTATAACAATAACGTTTATTGGCCAGTCATCATGTACACTCAATTTATTCTTGTGAAGAATGAATAGATGAAGGAATGAAAATTAATTAATGATAATATCTTAAAGATCGTTTTTATTATTTAGATAAAGCCTGTTGTTAGTAAGAGGACTGACTTTGCGGAATATTTAGTGTTTTTGAAATGTTTTGTGGAGGAACAATTTGAGGAGAAACTGTTGGGACATTTTGGAGGCTAAAATTACTTGTAATATTCTTTTCTGTTACCCTACTTCCAACTGTAACTTTTCGAGAATACACCAAGGTAGGGGTCTGTGGCAAGGGAGGAAAATTGTTGATATCGTTTAAATTAGGAGTTGATTTATTAGAATATGATGATTTATCACTCAAAAAACACTTTGCACATGATTGATTTGCCATCAATAGATGTTTGAATTATAAATTCGGGACATGAACTGATATCGGTTGACTTATGTCTGCGTTTTACAATGAACGCATTGAAGAATTGGTTCATTACAAACACTAGAAGAATGACAAGCCGCACATTTGTCACATCTCTGTTTAGATTTACATCTATCAGCAACGTATTAAAACCTAATGCAGTTTCCGCACTGAACTACCCGCTGGACGTAAGGTTCAATCTTTCGAACAAACCCCAATATTTGTATTTGATTTGGTAGTGTTAAAAGAAGACCGGGGTTGGAACCTGGTTATTAGGTCTTTGGATTCTTTTTATAAACCCGATTGGCTTTAATTAAGCTCTGACTAGGAACTTTCTTAATTTACTAGCACTTCGAGATATGCTACTGTATGATTTATAATTTTTTGTTTGTTTTTTTTGTTCCAGAAAAAACGAATAAATAAAGATGAAAAACAAAAGAAGAAAATGCAGAAATTATTGATACCACATTAAAATAAATATTAAAAGGCATGTTGGTAAAAAAAATATTACATAAATTATTTTATGTTCATTTTTAATTTTCCACATATATTCCATCAAAAAATCATTTTCTCCAAATGTTTGTGAATGTTAACAATCGAATTTTGGAGTTTAGGCTTTCACAATTGTTATCATTAGTAAAAGAATTAGATTTTCGGTTTAACTGTGGCTTATTTGTAAACGTTTCGGCCACTCATTCTGTAGCCTTCTTCAGGTACAGTGAGCGCCACAATTAAGTCCCCACTTAGATAGCTTTAGCCTTAAGTATATGGTATAGCATATGGTGTAAAATGAAATAATTTTAATGACCGAAAAGGTAAAACGTAAGATCTGGTACAGATGATTTTATTTTACCTTTTAAAATTTAAAATTATTTCACCATTTACCATATTCTTAAGGCGAAAGCTATCAGGTGGGGACTTAATTGTGGCGCTCACTGTACAATTCAGCTAAGATTACAAAGGTTGTTACATCTGTGACAATCTCAATTGAATTGATTGATGATGATACAACAACCTTTATAATCTTAGCTGAATCGTACCAGAAGAAGGCCACAGAATGAGTGGCCGAAACGTTGTAATTTTTACAAATAAACCACAGTTAAACCGAAAATCAAATTCTTTTACCAATTAACAATTGGAAGTTTCACGTTTCTTGACGCCACCCACCAAATATTTCAAATGGCAGAAGGTTTGAAAACAAAAAAAAAAAAAAAAAAAAACATTTTTATGCAATATTTTAAATACCGAATAGACTCTAAAGTCTAAATGACTTCAGCAGCAGTAAAAGGCTTGATATAATAAAATAAAAAAAAAGTTTTACCCATCTTCTTTGGAAGTGTACAAACCATGCGTTTCTTTTGATGTACAGACTTTACATGGATCAGAAATGTTTAAACTCGAAGAATGCTTGCACGTGCACGTGAGCCCTGTCTCCACCAAACAAATAATTTCTAACATTCACACGCTTGGGAAATTCCTGCCCTGGGAAGATAAAATTTGTCTGGTTATGTCACATTTGTTATTGAGATTTACTCGACGGTTTCAGCTTTCCTTTTGAAGGCATTTTCAAGTGTGTTGTGTTATCAACTTGGAAAGTAGACAAATTGAGGCCCCGAAGTTAATCCAAGCGGAACAAGACTGCGAACGACCACAAACACAATTAATTCCTAACTAAATATCCCTACAGTCTTGAAAATGGCTTCCATAGGAGAGGAAAACCGTCGAGTAAATCTCAACAACAAACGGAGTTTGTTTTTCATATATATATATATATATTTAATTGTATAAAAAATCTCTGCAATTTTTAATAAAAATATCAAAGGAAAGATATTTTTTTTCATCCATTTCCCATTAAATTTAACAATATAAAAGGGAAGGAGAGTTTTTGTATCTTGTTTCTCCTTCCCTTTTATATTGTTAAATTTAATTAAGTTAAAGTATTTATCATCATGGTAGTTCTAGTGTTATTAAGGGACAATTGGGGGCAAATAAAAAAAAAAAAGGGACAATTGAATTTTATGTTAGTTAAAAAAAAATTTTCAAAGTTTATTTTTACTTTCTCTTACCTATGTTAATATATATAGAGATAGCTGTGGCTGGGCTGGTAGCGTCGCCGACTGGTAATTATGTGGTGCCACAGGGGTTCGATCGACGAAGTATGCAATTTTTTTTTTAAATCTTTTTATGTTATCGTAACAAACATTATATTTAAAACTGTTTCTTATTATTTTTTTATTGCCCATACACGTTCAATCAAAACGTCAATCCGCTCAAATACTGACAGTCTGACTGATCGTGTAAAGGCCCCTTTACAGATAAATTCAATACTCAGAGCAGGGGCGTATATAAGGGGGAGGGGGCCCGGCCTCCCCGAAATTTCCCAAAACACATATACATATATAGGGATATACAAACATCAGCGCAACAAATTTTTCCGCAGGATGGAAAACTTTGGTTCCGCAAAAAATTTCGTCCCGCCATAAGAAAAATTGAATCAATATGGGGCCCTCCAGGCCCCCCCCCCAAAGTTGGCTGGTTCCATGGCCCCCAGCCAAATTCCCTAGTTACGCCCATGGCAAGGCGTGTATGAGAATTTTCTTCTTATTTTATTAAATAAAGCATTTTATAAGTAACTAGTCGCGCCGCCCATCCCGCCCAAGACGGGCACTAATACAAAAATGTCCAGTTTACCTTATTTGACTACATCTTCTATTAATACAGGGAAAAATATTGAAAAATCTTAATTTTTTTTTATATTAAAACATATTTATTCCATTAAAAAAAAATAATTATTTTATATCTGATATACTATACATATACTTTTATACAATAAAAAAAAAAGTAGGAAATGAAATATAATACAGAAGAAAGAACGAATAATAAATAATGAAGAAGAGAGATCTTAAAAAAAAAACAATTAGGACGAGGCCGTGGTGGTTGGCAGACGTAGAAGAGCCAAACACTCATGCAATCGCTTGCGGTCACCTATCCGCTCAAGGGTTCTGGCTGCTTCTACCAGCATGCCAGCGCGTTCTCCAGGTGTAGCCAACAGCGGCGAAGGTAAATGGCGACTTGCCATATAGAGAGCAGCTGCATGCTCGCGTTCCCCGCCGAGTGTTGCTGATGCCTCTGCAACAGAAAATTTGTTGCATTTTTTTGATTTTTGAATTTTAAATTTTCTTCAGTACCTTTTCCACAAATGAGAGAGGATCTTGAATGTCGATGGCGAAGACTGCGATCAAGTAATTGCTGAGTGCGTCCAGGAGCAGCTCCGGCCATCATTCGAGCTGTCGCCTCGTGGAGAAACACTCGGGAGACAGTCCACTGAAATTGGAGATTATTTATTAGAGAGAGTGCTGCTTGCGGCATGAAATAGGCAACAGAAAATGAAAATTTCTTTCATACTAGCTACTAGTTTACTGTGCATCATTTGCAGTTGATTTGATTTTTTTGAAGTTTACTACCATTAAATGACTTTTTGGAATGACCAAAGCGACCCAATGCAAAAATTAAATAAGCTAGAAAATTTGGGATTTCGATGGCAAATCTTGTATATGGACCCTGTTATGCATTAGTGTGTCAAGCGCCAAAAAAAATTAAAAATTGAGTAAAGCACGGAATATTGTTTCAAATGCTATAATTAATAGTATTTTTTATGAAATATGTCCTAAAAAAATTTATATTTAATGTTACTTGCACAATTGACAAAAAAAATTATATATAATCCAATGAAAACAAAAAACTTTAATGTTAATTTTTTCAAAACTCGGTAGCTGGCGCTTGACACACTAATGCATAACAGGTTCCGGAAGTCTTCCAAAATATATATATGGGTTATTCTACAAAAATGGGTTATCTTTAGGGTCGAATTTGAAATGCAATAGGGACCGTGCGTCTAGACCTTTGCGCCAACTAGTGGCAATCATCTTAATTAGTCGGGGGATTTGTTAAATATTTAACATGTGATTTATTTTTGAATAATTTTTAATTAAATATATTGAGATTATTTGAAGTTTGTCGACTTTAAGAAAAAATTGCTGTATCCGTGGCTGTAATAATACATCACTTCAGAAACCTGGAATGGATGTGAAAGTGAAATTTTATAAATTTCCAGATAGCCACATGAAAATAGCAAAACATAAACAGTGGATAAAAACAGTAAAAAATTATGACTAAGTCCAAAATTAATTAAAAATATATTATATAATTAAAATGAATTTTGAGATTAAACTCGACGCATGTAAATAACTCATTTTGTTAACCAGGTTCTTAATATTTATGACATTTATTTCATAATAAAAGCTTAACCTTAAAACTTTTTTCGATTTCAGAGAAAATCCAAAAGACTGGGTACCAAATCAAAATTCGAGAATTTGTAGTAATACTCATTTTATAAACAACGAAAAATCGGAACATCCGTCTTATATTCCCTCGATTTTTCCTGGAAGCAAAAATATTTTTAAAAAATATACAATCCTTGTGAGGTATCCGGCTATTAAAAATTCGTGAATTACTAAAAGCTGCTAGTACTAATAAATAATAAACTAATAAGTACTAATAAATCCTCTTTTTGGTCACAAAGACCTATTCACCCCAGAAGAAGTAGATGTAACATAACCTTCTCTAAGGATACATATTGAACGGGTTAATCAACGAATTAAGAACTTTAAAATTTTATCTAAAGTTCCAAATTCATTATTTCCTCATATTGATGAGAACTTGAATATAAAACGAATGATTTGGATTTAAATGTGACTTTGACGCTTATGACACTTTCAAAAGAATTTGTTTTTTCAACTACCGCATAGACATGATTTGAGTTGAATATTTTTTTTCTCTTTTTCATCATTGTCGCCGCGTATAATATTACTGACAACTAGTTGAAATCAGTATTTTATTATTTTTTTCATTTTTTAAATATTTTATGTTGTTTGCAATGAATGTTTACATTCCACAAAGTTTGTCAAAAGAACACTAGACAGCGCTTACTTAGGCTATAGTGCTGCCTCTATGTTTCACGCACGATCCCTATAAGTTAATTTTATTGTATCCACATAGTAAACACTCAGATTTTTTGATTTTTTTTTTTGTATTAATATATAAGCTCATCAGCCTCTTGTTAGCTTTGCGGTTGAAAAACTTCCAAGGGACTGACGTTTTTGATATAAAACTCAAAAAAATCTGCTAATTGATATGAAATACATTTTTCTTTTATATATTAAATATAACAATGAAAAGACAACAATTTCAGTATATTGTTGAAATAATTATTAATAAATTTCCAAAATCTTACTTAGCTAGGGACTGACGAATTGAGTGTTTACATGCTTTCGACACACAAATAACAATAAAAGTATATAAAAGATGGATTTCGCGCCCGGTATTTGGGCACCAATGCCATCTTTACACCCTAAACCTATATAAAACATAATTATTTTATCAACAGTGAATAATATTAGATATTTTTCAAATTTAACATAAGCCAGGGGACTGACGCTCGAATCGAGGTACGCGACTTTGAAATAAAAAAAAAAATAATGTAAAATTATGTCTTAACAACGCTTAATAAAGTATCTTAGATTATACCGATATGGATAATAATTATATAAATCTAATAGTTTAAAATAATGTTCACTTTTTGAGCTGGTACATTACAGGGGAATGACTTTTATAATATTTTCATTTAACTTTTTTAAATTTCAATATTCATCATGTGTGCCTAAAAATTATTAACTTTTTCTATTTCCCGATTATTAAAAAAAGTCAATATGTTTGGTAGTCACTGAATTAATTGCAATTACATGTAGTTAACCCATTTTTGTAGAATGGCCCATATAGAAGAGAGTAAACAGTCGAGTCCTTGAGTCATTTCTTTCATTGTCCGACTTGGTGGGTGACATTGGAATTTTTTCTCTTTCTCGTTTTAAAATAAAAAAACAAAAAATACTAACTGGTAATTGATGGGTGAGCCTCCGGAGAGAAGCGAGATCTCGTTGGAATCCAGTCAAAACGTGATTTGAAACCGGAGTGACAGGTTCTTCTTCCCAAAGAGAAGTGCGGGTGTCCAAAAGCCAATCGCAGACCAACAGTTGAGTCAACTAAAAAATAAATAAATTTTTTTTAATTTAAATTCTATTAAATCACTTTCTTTCGGGAATATATTGGCATGTTTGTTGTAATAGATGACGATTATCTCTAATCACTGAGGTTGCATTGCAGAAGTATTGCACAGTATCAAAACAAAATGCAATGCAACTACAATGCACGTCAGGAACAAGAAGTCTTCGGCAGGCGGCAACTAATAGGCAAATTGTGATCATCTCCATTTGGCTGGCAATTTGTGGACCCAAATAATATTCCCACACTTTTCAAAACGTCCTCTATATAAGAGTGGAAAACTTCATATCGAAAGCCCACTGCAATTTGATCAAACAGAGATTAGGGACAAGTTTTTAATCAATTTCTTCTTAGAAGTTTTTTTTTTTTTGTATTCCTAGATTTTTTTTTATTTTTGGGGCCAACCAACCAGCTGAAGTATTCTAGCAATCTCTATCTATGAGGATATTTCTCATTACCATCTCATCGCAATCAGCTAGAATTGCCCCTTCAGGCCTTGAAGGAATATATAACATACCGTAAAATGTGACAACTTCGGACATCAGAAAATCTAGAGAAAATTGTTGAGGAAGTGACAAAAGGCACTTTAAATAGAGTTTCAGCAATATATATATATATATTTATTTAAATATTTTTCGAGATCTATATATATATATTTGAATAAGATAATAGTATTCAAAATACCTCGATTCGGACTTAAATAGTCATAGATATATTTAACAAGACTGTGAGTGTTTTTTTATTGATGAGGCCAAACATCCCATGGCCCCTGGGAATCGAACCCAGGATCTCCAACCTTCCCGGGGCGTAGGCGTGCTGTCCATTGCACCAGGCCACCCGGCCAACTCGACCTACACCAATAAAAATAATAAAAATAAGGGGAAGTTATTGGTGTAGGTGGCCTGGTGCAATGGACAGCACGCCTATGCCCCGGGAAGGTTGGAGATCCTGGGGTCGGTTCCCAGGGGCCATGGGATGTTTGGCCTCGCCAATAAAAATACACTCACAGTCTTGTTAAATATATATATATTGGCACAAAAGACCGGTGTAAATATACGTTGCTTTCTGTCACTACTCTCGTTAGATGGATGGAAACAGGTTGAAGATAAAAACATTTGATTTATTATTTTCTGTCCAAATTTACCAAGTCTAGGATTAACATTGAAATAGGTTTAATTTTGGAAAGTAACATTTAATTTTTTAGAAGGAACCGGATAATAAAACCAGCAACTAATGGACGCCTCTCACTTCAATTTAATTTGTGAATATTTCGACCGGCATCACGTCTGGTCATCATCAGTACAAAAAAATTGATTTTCTGGAGGGCCCCTCCACCAATATGTTAAAAATATTTTCTTAGAAATTCAGAGAAGCGGGGGACTAATCTCAGCACGAGCAAACGTTCGCTGCATTTCACCACACTTAACGAACGCCAGAAGAAACGTTATCTTTGTCGTGACAACCCACATTTTTTAATGTAAAAATATTTTTTAATAAATTCAATATATGTATGTAGACTTGAGAATATACGCGTAAATAAAGAGTGACATACCAAAGTGAGTTGGCTTGGAGGTTTACAAGCGGCACAGGAAAGACTCTGTTCGAGTAGAAGACCAGCACGATCAGCTAATCCTCTGACGTGTCGTGCACTCAATGTCTTAGACATGGCCCGTTTAGCACGGAATGCTGCTCTAACGGCCAAAGGAAGAGGATCTGCTTGTGATGCTAGCGCCGTGGGCAGAGCCTCGATACGTGAATAAAGAGCTTCAGCTTGTGCATCTTCTGCCAAGAGCCAATGCGCTGCCACTGATACCACGCAAGCCCACCAGAGTGCATGCTCATCCTCACTCAACGGACCCTCTTCTGGAATTAAATTTTATAAAGTAAACGTATTAATATGTAAAAGTGCTTAAAATGCTCACCGGTGGATGCACTGGCTGTGAAAGAATGAGCCTCCGAAGGGGGAGCGGCCTGTTCGGCGAGCAGCTGCACCAAAGGAAGAACGTCAGCTGTTTGTCTTCCAGTTCCGTTGTTATTGCCTCCAGGAGCTGCTAACGCATAGAGCGCCTTTTCCAGCAAGTGTTGCCGATAGAGACGATGTAAATGATGAAGAGGATCAGGTCGAGGAGATCGAGTTGTAAACACATCATCTGGCTTGCCGTGCCATCTAAAAAATATCAAATCAATTTGAAATAAATAAATAAATGTATATATAGAATGATTATTAACCTTCCCGAGACGAAAAATCGATGTCCATCGGGTGTAAGCAGCCAATGAGTGTGACACCCACTTCTTGCACATGCTTGTCTCGCTAGGCTCAAATAAAGTCTATTGAGCCAATGGAGCCAGGCAGGTAATGAAAACGTAAGACGCAATGCGGCCGCCACATAAATATCAGCAATTTGTTCAGGTTCAAGGAGATCATTCGCCGCTTCAGCCATATTCACGGCTGCCAAGGAGAGCATCAATCCTCCGCCACTTGATCGACCCTCTTCGGCTAAATCAATTTGATTTAATCGATGATAGACAAGAGCGAGCTCTCGGGCCGAGTGAGCAGCATCTGGTCTTAGCCATTGGCCAACTTTTGAGACAAGCCAACGAGCGAACCAAAGACGATGTAAAATTTGTCGAAAGATTTGCCAACAAGTTGTAAAAAATAATTCAGTACGAGATGCTGGCAATGGACGACTCAGAGCGTGAAGAGAGCGACGCAATTCGAGGGCTGCATTGGAAGCTGAACCCTAAAAAAAAAAATATTACTGACTGACTGATTCAAAGCACTTAAAAGAAATGTAATGATTTTTAGAGGAAGAAATAATTCTAAAAGATGGTAGTCAAAAGTTTCGATCTCGGTAGTGGTCATCTTCAGAGCATTAGAGGTATATAACACAGGAGCGAAGGTGTTACGCATGTTTTTCCCGATAAGATGGCGTTGTGTGTCTTAACAAGTATGCCCAAAAAAATCAAGTAATTCAAAAATTTGCCAAGAGATGTCAGAATGGTAGCTAATAATATTTAATGCATTTGGTTGATTTTCATTGATCTTTTAACAATAAATACTTTATAAATGTTATTATATATTATGTATCTTTTATAAAAGCATAAAAATATATAAATATAGGCCAAAAGGGGGTCAGCTGTTAGACTAGCCTGCCATCTATTGCAAGAATGCTGAACTAATTTGACAGTTGGTTTTTAAATCATCTAAGCTTATTTTAAAAATTTCTTAATTAATATGTGATTAATAATAACAATAAATTCATTTTTAAATTAAAAAAAAATTAAAGATTATTGGGACAGATTGTTTTTTTGTATTTGCTTGATAACAAAAAAATTAATTACGATAATTTTTTAATAAGTCATTCAAAAAATTATAGCTTGATGTCCCAATAATCTCTTATGAATTTAATTCATTTAAAAAAAAAAAAAACCGCATTGAAAAATTCCTTATAATAGTCTAGTTTTTTTTCAAGTAGGTTTAGACGTCGCTCCTGGACCCCCTTAAGACAATGAGCCACTTCTATTTTTAGGCAAGTCGAATCAAAAACAAAAAAATTCAAAAGTCAAGGCTAAGTAGCTTAATCTAGGACCAGCTACTTGGCCAATGAATGACGAAATTGACCTTACATGTATCAAAAAAAGAACATTACATGAAGTTTGAAATTAAAGTAATATTCATGCTCTGAAGATGATCCATGCGGAAATATATCTATATAAAAAAGAAAAAAAATAGCTGCGTTTTATCTAATATAATATGAAATTAATGTTTTTTGAAAGAACAAATGGCGGTCTAAATAGCCTTAGACGCAAAAAAAAAAAGATCTTAATTATAAACCAGGAAACCGAAGGAACTTTGCAGCCAAGAGATTAAATAAAAAAATATTTTATTTAATTTTTACTTGCCGACGTTTCGGTCGTCTGTCACGACCTTCATCAGGGCAAATAATTGTCAATAAAACACGATCTTAGGTATTTTGAAGTTTACTGTAATCATATACAATTTTTTTTTTTAATTTATACACTGTACATATAAAAATTTGTAAGTAAGCAAGTAAAAATTAAATAAAAGATTTTTTTATTTAATCCCCTGGTTCCTTCGGTTTCCTGATTAAATCTCCACAGCCATAATACATTAGCTTAATTATAAATATTTATAATAATAGAAGAAAATGTCTTTAGCTCTGATTAAATAAAAAGGCAAGAACAGTCAAATATAAAGCCATGTCACACTCACCAGTGAATATTGAGACATTTCGGGTCAAATTAATTGACCCATCTTCAGAGATAAAATATATATTAAATATAATTGAGAGTATACATATATTAGGAATAAATTTAACTTAACATTCATTTAATAGTGCCCTTTGGCATTCCATATTTAAATAAATTAAAAAAAAAACACTTGGTTTTTTATAAAATTAAAGCAAATTCACCTTAGCAAGATCAAAATCGGCTTGACGACGGTGACGCCAGAAATCAACGGCCTCTCGTGAACGAGACGGGACTTGTGGATCACCCAATACAAGAACATACATGAGACACCAGCCAATAACAAGCAAATTGGCCAACCAGAGTGGAAGATAAGACATCCACCAGCCACCAGAGATCGAATCTGAGGAAAGATGATCATTTTTATTGTTAATGATTATGAAAAAAAAAAAAAATGAAATTAAAATAAAAAAACGAACCAGTCTCCGGTGTTTGAAGGATGCTTCGTTTTGGTTGTTTGGTCAATTCATCGGGTTCAGTCCATACGTTGTGCACGACAAGTCCCAAAGGATCGAAAGCAAGTACACAGAGCATCACCATGCAAAGAGCCACTCTTGTCTGGTCGAGGATTCCGCGACGAACACGTTCATCGCCCTTAAAAAAAAAAAAAAAAATTCTAGAGTTTTGCGAGGCGTGTGTTTTTGAAAGAAAAAAAAAACATACCGAGGAACTGAAGAAATTAGGTGACGCTTCCGGCGAGGCGGGCAACGAAGTATCACTATGGTGTGGAGGCGAGGAGGCATCTGATCTCGGCGGTGTCAGAGCTCCTCCAGCATCCGGGCTCACTAACACATCTTTCATGTTATTACGTTGAGCCTCAGCAAGGCGCAATCTCAATACTTCCTGTTTCAATTTGGCATTTGCATTTTGAAGAGATTGAAGACGTTCAATGGCTTTACTTAAAATCGCTGATTTATTTAACTAGAAAAATAATAAAAGAATTTTAGTATTCTTTTCCAATATAACGGGTTAATTAAAAAAATAAATTTACCTTGGCATCAGGACCAAGGACAATATTCTTGATCTCTATTATCCGATCATTGATACTGCTCCTATATCGACGTTCAATGGCATTGTGAGCTTTACGTTTCACTTCTCTAACTTTTGGTTGACGAAGAGGCATTGATGATGTTGTTGAGGCGCTGGTAATTCGTGTAATCGGCATTTTATCATTGCTTTCCATCACCAGGGGAATTCCTGCCATATAAATGCATTTATTTTATCTTTAGTACTGAATTATACAACCCTATTGGATGCAAGATTTTCCCTTTTTGAACAATATGAATTTGAATCTTACTGGACGGGTTGCGGTTAACCGCAAGGCGCTTCAGGAGGGGCACATTGAATCTTTAGTTCGAAACTACTGAAACATTTTAAAATATTTTTTTTTTAATTACGATTAATTAAAAAATATTTTTTTTTAAATATTTATAGAAAATGCAAAAAAAAAACTATTATGAAAATTGTAATTTTTTTTTTAAATGGACGTTCATTCACATTAAATTTTTTGCCTTTGCATAGGCTCCGAAAATACTTGAGGAATTTTCATCTTTTTTTCATGTATGTAAAATTTTAAGGCTAGTATTTTTAGTTAAATATTTTTCGAGATCTATATATTTGAATAAGATAATATATCTCGATTCAGACTTAACTAGTGATATACAGGGCCGCAGACAGACTTGACGGGCCCCGGGGCTACTTACTAATACGGGCCCCCCACCCAAAAAAAAAAAAAAACTTAGTTTTTTTTTTAGTATATAAAAGGCTATTGTGGCCTTCATGCCAACAATTTTTTACACAGTTTTTGACACAACTTTTTAAATAGTTATACATAGCTTACAATATTTATTTAAATAAAGTTATTTAAAAATTTTTCAAAGTTTCCTAAACAAAGAGTTACAAAGTTTTAATTTATCGAGGCCAGATCCGGACAGAGGATATCCGGGAGAATCTGGGGGTATGGAAAATTTTTTGAAAATTAGCCACTGAAATTTGCGTTTGTAGCTATCCTGAGTCGTGAAAAGATCAAACTTGATTTGAGCTCAAAGGGCCCGGGCCCCATGAGGAAAAAAATAAGCGAGTGCGGTACTGTGGTCCAGTTGCAGGGCATGTTGAGCGTAAATCGACAGATCCGTGGTGCAAGTCCCGGCGGTTCCTACATTTTTCGCTTATTTAAATTAATAAATACTTGGTTATATGTTTTTCATAATTTCCTCATGGACCAACACATGATATATATAATTCTTTATTTATGAAATTTTAAGATTTGAGCTCAAAGGGCCCGGGCCCCCCGAGAAAAAAATTTCAAGAAAATGATTTTTTTTTATTTATTTTTTTTAATTGAAATTTTAACCATGAAAACTATTTTTTATTAGAATTTTAAGGTGGGAGCGCAATGGGCCCGGGCCCCCTCGGAGGGCCCGGGCCCCGGGGATATAGCCCCCCTGCCCCCCCTGTCTGCGGCCCTGGTGATAGATATATTTAACAAGACTGTGAGTGTTTTTTTTTATTGGCGAGGCTAAACATCCCTTGGCCCCTGGGAATCGAACCCAGGATCTCCAGCCTTTCTGGGGCATAGGAGTGGTGTCCATTGCACCACGTTTAAATAAAAAGCGGCGGACAAGTGATAAGTTTTTCACTTAGATAGTGACTTGCACGACTAACTGCATATAAGGGGAAGTGAGTTTTATTGTTGTGGGTTGAGGGTCCGGGGGCCAGCACGCCTATGCCCCGGAAAGGCTCGAGATCCTGGGTTCGATCCCCAGGGGTCATGGAATGTTTGGCATCGCCAATAAAAAAACACTCACAGTCTTGTTAAATATACTATATCTAGTTTTTTTTATTTTTTGAGAAAATTAATTTATATAGAATTCAAAATTTATTATAAATTTATCATGATTTAAAAGCAGTGGTTCGTAACAAAATTTTTTTAAGGACCTCCGCATCGGTTGCAATAGATTACTAACAAGGACCCGTTAAATTCTTAAATTGTAAATTAGAATATTAAAAACATAATAATATGAGTTACTTTAGTAAGTAATTTACTAGGTATATCATCTTTTATAGTCAACTTAGCGCCAATATTAGATCAGGGCATTCTAGGGCAGTGGTTCCCAACCGGTGTGTCCCGGCACCCAAGGGGTGCCGCGAGAATGGCAAGGGGTGCCGGGAGATATTTAGATAAAGAAAAAAAAAAAAGTTTTGCTAAAAAAAGATTAAATGATTTAACATAGGCGGCAAAAATTTTCCGGAGTGCGGAAAAAATTTACCTTTCCAAAAAAATCAAGGTCAAATGATTTTCAAGGGAGGGAAAAAAAATTTTCCTCAGAGAAGAAAAAATTTCGTTTTACTAGGGGAAAAAAAGAAAGGGTGCCCCTAGTGGGTAATTTTATTCCCAACGCACCTTTGGGGTACTGTGGACTTCAAAAGGTTGGGAAAACATTGCTCTAGGGGTCCGCGAACCACCTGTTGGGAACCATTGATTTAAAAGGGGGGGATCCAGATGGGAGGGGAAGGCCGACTGCGCAACTAGTAAGAATATAGCGGAAAAAGATACCTGTGGTAAGAATGGTTCCATTGGCAGTATTGACCAACGTAGGCATTGACGTTCTGCCATAGACGACAGTTCCAGTTGTAATTGGCTGTTCTTGTTTAACCAAATGCGCTTGTACAAGAACAGTCTGTTCTGATTGAAGAGGTTGCATTTTGCCAACAAGAAGACGATTTTGTGGTTGACCCGCTACTGAGTGCAATTGCAATTGTACTGGTGTATTTTGAATTACTGGAGTAGTCAATTGAGTTTGAATAAAAGTGGTCTGTGGTGATTGTTTAGCCAGAGTTGGACTCTTTGTTTTGATTGTAGCTGCAACAGCTGACGATGGACTGATTGGCGAAGTGGTGAATGGAGCGACCACTCCGACATTTGGCGAGAACGATGACACAGGCACTTGGAACGGGGACATGTCAGGCGGCTCTGCATCTTGAACTGCAATAATATTCATGTAATTACAAACTAAAATTGACAATAAATGTATTTATTTAACATTATAACATAGTCTTTCAGAGATTATACTAAGACCGGGGCAACGAAACGCAAAAAGTGATGGAAACCACAAGAATTTTTTCCTATTTTATGGTAAGTTTTAAATTTCGTCCAATTTTTTACTTTCTCTTACCTCTATATATATGTTAATATATATAGAGAGAGAAAGTATTGGTTTCATGTCAAAAATTCGATGTCGAGATTTTGATGGATCTTCACGTTTTTGAGGTCCCCTGAATCCAAAAAAGTGGTTTTCGCGACATGGTCTGTCTGTCTGTCTGTGTGTCTGTGTGTCTGTGTGTCTGTCTGTGAACAAAATATCTCAAGAACGAATTGAGCTAGGAGGTTGAAATTTTATATTTAAGTTAGGCACCCCCCATGGGACGTGACACGAAGCTTTTGAACAAAATCGACCAAAGAGTACTAGTACTTTACTGATGCACTTTTTCAGTTTTTTTTCGATTTTCTCTAAATTTGCTCCGATTTTTTTTTAAATTCAAAAATCAATTATTTTTTAGTTTCTCGATAAAATGTATATTCTCATTTTGTGATTGAAATCTTCTGAAGACCACTTTACTCTTGTACTCCATAGAAAAGATAGGAGAAATGGTTGCCATGGTAACAAAATATAAATGATTTTTTGCCATACTTATAAATTTTACATCTTGAAAATCGAATGTATCGTACTGTCAGAAACTAAATACATGTCGACACAAAAAATCTGGTGAGACAAGCACAGTACACAACTTTCGATTACCGAAGGTAAGAGAAAGTTGTGTGCTGTGCGCCAGTCACACCAGATTTTTTTTGAGCTAAACTTCAATATAACGAGGTAACAGCCCCCTCTGTCTAATAGGACTTAAGAACAACAATATACCGGATATCTTGATATTTTTTAATTATTTCTTGAGCCCGCGGGCTTGGTGTATGGGTTAGCGCCCTGGCCTTGTAAACCAAGGGTCGCGGGTTCGGATCCCAGGCAGTTCGATGATTTTATTTAAGCCATTTGGATACCAAATGGCTTAAGAGGGATTCAGGAGCGACGTCTAAACGTACTAAAAAAAACTAAACTACTTAAAGGAATTTTTCAATGAGGTTTTTTTTTTTAATGAATTGAATTCATAAGAGATTATTGGGACATTGAGATATAATTTCTTATAAAGAAGTTAAGGAAATTAATTTTTTTGTTATCAAGCCAATATAGAAAACCTTCTGTCCCAATAATCTTTAATTTTTTTTTAAATTTAAAAATGAATTTACTGTTATTATTAATCACATATTAATTAAGAAATTTTTAAAATAAGCTTTGATGATGTATTTAAAAACCAACTGTCAAATTAGTTCAGCATTCTTGCAATAGATGGCAGGCTAGTCTAACAACCGATCCCCTAATTGCGTATATCTAGCCTATATTTATATATTTTTATGCTTTTATAAAAGATACATAATATTTAATAACATTTATAAAATATTTATTGTTAAAAGATCAATGAAAATCAACCAAATGCATTAAATATTATTATCTACCATTCTGACATCTCTTGGCAAATTTTTTGAATTACTTGATTTTTATGACACACAACGCCCTCTTATCGGGAAAAACATGCGTAATACCTTCGCTCCTATTCCGCCTTAAATAAGAATGCCTGGACCCCAAATATATATATTAAATTAATTAATAGTTATGCCCTCGGGCCTTGGTGTAGGAGTTAGAGTGCTGGCTTTTTGTACCAAGGATCGCGGGTTCGCATCCCGTCCCAGGCGACAAAATGTATTTAAATTGAATTTCCTACAAATCAATTTAAATAAATAGGTACTGAGTCTAAATGGCCTTCGATGCCGAAAAAGACCTTAATTAAATAAATAAAAAAAAAAAAAAAAAATCAACGGTTATCGTCAAAATCTTATATGGCCTGAGTTGCTGAAAAGACTGTGTGAATGTATGTGTGATTGTTAGTGTGAATGAGATAAAAGTGAGAGTGTTTTTGATAAAAAAAAAAAAATTATTCCTTGAGAAAAGTGTTTATTCTAAATTATTGCTTTTATAACGGTTCAGATCTCCTTCCCGAATTCATCTTTTTTCTTCCTTTTAAGGTCTTTTTCGCCATCTGGGTCCATTTATCGATAGTCCCGACCCTATTTAATTTAAACTCATTAATAGCGAATTTCATTGAAATAATTTTTTTTCGCATAGGACGGGAAGCGAACCTCTAGTACAAAAAATGAGATTTCTACCAGTGTCCTACGGTCTAATGACGAATGAAATTATTAAAATATAAATTATTTTAATAATAAATTTATTAATTTACTGTTGATTCTAAAAAGATGAGATAATATGGAAAATTCAATGAGATTATGACTACTTAAATTTCATCATCATGTCAACTTAGCATAATGATTTTTTTTTTTTTTTTTTTTTTTTTTTTTTTTTTTTTTTTTTTTTTTTTTTTTTTTTTTTGTTCTTTTTTTATTTTCTTCCCATCCTTATGTATTTAAATAATTATGCTAATGATTGTATTGATAAATTAATAAATAGTTAGGGTAATGAATATTTTAAGATTAATTTCCGGGTTTTCAGAGAAGATATTATAAAAGGTAAATCACCTTTGTGTTTTTAGGTTGGGTCTTTGGTTCTTTCATATATTTTTAAATGAATAAAAAATGCATACCAGTGAGCGGCTTGACGTCGATGGGGCTGTTGGAGGGTGGAGGGACCGATTGTTGACTCGTAGGGAGGAAATTTGTCCCATAGTTGTCAACGTTGTCCAGGTACATTTTCTCATCCTCAAGATGTTTTAGTAGATTTTCATCGTTGAAAATTGTCGCATCCAATTCTGTTTCATAATTACTCACAATATCTGAAACATTCAGTTAGAATTATGAAATAAACCTCTATTAAGAAATGTGCGAATGGGGTGTGACATATTTTATATATTTTTTTTCAAGGTACAAAAAACATTCTCCGGAAAAATTTATATATATAAAGATACCTTCGAAACCGGACATGTCGTTTAAATTAAATCCGTCATTAGTTGAAAAATTATTAACACTGTCAAATTCATAAACATCTTTTGGGCGTAGAGGCCCATTCACTTTGGGCTGCCATGATTCTCAAATGATCACAACACCTTTTGTTTAGCCAATAGGAAAAAAGCATGCGATCAGACCATTTGACGTCACAGGTTAGTAGAGCTTACGACCACAGAGGGCAGCGCATACCTAGTAATGAATATAGAAACGAAATTTAAAATAAAAACAATCACAAATTTTTATCGATTATTTAAACAAAGCCATAGATTTTGATTCTAATTTCATATTCTCATTTTTTATTATTATATACCAATAAAATTTAAAATTAATTAATATATACTGTTGGATATACTACTTATTTATCACTTATTAAATAATATTTTCTTAATTTTAACCCTGTCGCTTTAAAGGGTAGTATGCTGAAAACAATAAATAAGTTCTCGTGGTGTAGTGGTTATCACATCCGCCTAACACGCGGAAGGTCCTCGGTTCGATACCGAGCGAGAACAGAATTTATATTTTTTTTTTGTATAAATATCTCAGAAGTATATTTTGGTTGTGTAAGTTTTTGCAGGGGGGGGGGGGGGGGAGGGGGGGGGGCTTTTCATAAATATAATATAAACCTATATTTTAATATACTTAACTTTAACATCTAGATCTAGAGATAAAAAAAAAAATTATTAGAATCACTTCCAGGAAAGTAGAGATCTTAATACTGTCCCTACGCTCAGGAGGGTGGTAAAGTAGTTGTCTCTTGTGCTAGAAGTCAGGATTCGATTCCTGTTCCATTCGACAAATATTTATTTTAATTGAATAATAATAAAATAATTAGCACCAATTAATTGAAATGAATAGAGGCATTCTAAATGCCCTCAGATACACATTAAAAGATTTTAAGAAAAAATAATTAAAGAAGGACACAGTCAAAATAATATCAAATCCTTTATAAGACTAAAAAAATTTCTATTTAAAAAAATGGCGGGTTTATATTGTCAAAAAAGAGACTAAAATAAAAATTGTTAATTTTACTTAATAAATATAAAATAATATTGCTCATAATCAAGAAATAAAAATTATTATTAATTAATAATAATTATGTTTTAATATTAAAATTTGAACACAACTTATTTATCTTTGGATTGGATTTGACTAGCCGAGTTGCTTGGCGTCCATAAACAGTTTCCCAGTTTTTCCTTGAGGTGCATCCATATATATTTTTATACTCTTTAATTATTCATAAAATTATTTTATCAAATCAATAATAGAATTTTATATTTTATTCTTAGTTAATACATTGTTTGTTTCTTTTAATTTGTTAATAGTGAATTAATTTTCAAATGTTTTATTTGTAAATGTCCTTCTAATTGTGAGAAATGGAGACTAAAAATCCGTCAAAAGAAAATTTAAATTTCTTACCTCAATTAAATAATGAAGATAATTCAAAAATTCCAGAAAATATTCGACAAATAATCAAGACTGATTTAGATAAACAAAGTGAAGAATTATTTGTTGCTAAAAAATTAGTTGAATCAACTAAACTCATTTATGGTAAATTTCTTTTTAATAACAAACAATTTATTTTCTGATAATTTAATTTGATTTCTTTTCAGATAAACAAATAAATGAATTACAAGAGAAGTTAAATAAAATAACCGAAGAACAAAATAATGATAGAATTATTTTAAAAAATAATAGCGAAGAACTCGATTATTTAAGAAATAAAGCCCAATCGAGTGAAGGTGAAATTAATATTTTAAGAGGAAACGTTCAGAGGTATGTTAATTTTCTCTATAATTTTTATTACAATCTATTATACACACTTAACTTTTTCTCTGGCATATTGAGATTCTGGAAGGATGTGGAAATGCAGGCAGCCAAAAATAAAACACTCGATTCTGTAGAAATTATACAAGGAGCAACGGGAAAAATTATATATACATTTATACGGAAAAAAACTAACTATTTACCAAATATAGACATTAACAATAGTTAATTAAATGTAGGGTGTGCTATATACTTTAATACCTGTATAATTTCTACAGATTATTTGTGAATGTTCAGACGTTTCGGGCAAAATTTAGGCATTCTTCACATTACTTGATTGTATTTGGACAACTGAAAATAGCAAATTTTAATATAACGCATTTCCAAATCCTTCCAGAGTATATATGC